>CM053509.1:154449977-154498166 GCA_028627145.1 Eidolon dupreanum | reverse complement strand
TCTCCTTCTAAAGTAATTGGGGCATCACTTAATTTGATCTGGGGGTTCTTCCAAGGTGTGGAAGTGCCATGATCTCTCACCACGCGGACCTGATACGCTGCCCCCTCCCCTTTCTTTCTTCCCTCCCCCAACCCCACCCCAAGATGTCTTTCTCACTGGACAAAGTGGCAGTTTGGAACACCCGCAGTTTATTAAATTTTCCCTTTGAAGGGAAAAGGGGCCTTTTGAGAAGCATTCATTTGACTCCGGATGTGCATTCAGCACGGCTGGCTGCTGGTAATAAAAAGATGAATAAGGCATGGACCCTCTTCCCAGAGCTCAAGTCCTGTGAGGGAGGTAGACATTTGAAAAATATCTGAACGAGACAGTGATTGGTTGGAATAGATGGATATATAAGGACAAAAAAGGGAAGCCTGAAGGCCTCTCAGAAGAGAAGGTAGCGAGAGGCGGATCTTGAAAGATGAATAGATGAATGGGCGTTGGCTGAATAGCTGGGAGGTGAGGTGGGGCTTCCAGATGGAAGGCAGCTGTGCAGGCTGGGAAATGGGGCTGTCAGCCGCGTGTCCCCAGTAAGAAGCATCTGCCTTGATCGTCTGAGGACCAAACCAAAAGCATATTCTTAGCCACGCTCTTGAATGTGTGTCCACAGCCTCGAGCCACCTCTAGCCAAAGCTCCCCAGAGGCCGTGGGAGAACGTTGACCTCAGTATTAAGAGTCCTGGGTTCTAGCCCTAGAGCTGTGCCCTGAAAGCTGTGTGAATCCCCCAAAAAGTCATTTGGCCTCAGGTTTTCTCATCTGAAATCAAGATACCACCAACCCTGCCAGCCTCATGGACAGATTGAGTTTGATCAAAGAAGGCGTGGTGGGACGCCCAGACTCCCCTGGGTGCTGGCAAGTGGCAGAAGCAGGTGTCGTCCTCAGATTAGGCCAAGTCCAGGGCCAAGATAGGCTACACTGCTCCAAGTTCCTTTGGAAAACCAGCACCAGTTAGAAGTTGGTCGTCTTAGCTAAGTAGGAAGCAGTGGGGGTCCTCATGCTTGGAGCCTCTTCCAGCACTACAAAGTGACGTGAAAATTCCTGGCACTTGAAGCAGCGTCAGTCGAGAGACCCCCAGCCCTGGCCTGCTCAGTAGTGCGCTCTGCCAGCCACTGGGAACTGCGAGAGCCCCTGGCCGCCTGCCCGGATCCCTGTTTCCCTGGGGTATAGCACCCCTGGTGGACGGGATTTCCCCAGAAACCTTCATGGAATGTTTTTTAGAGTCCTAGAGACAGATCGTCCCAGCTTCCCCTCAAGATGTCTGCTTTCCCTCCAAACTTCTACCAAGATCGCGCACCAGCAGCTGCTCATGAAGTGATGGCGGAACCAGCAGCTGCCCTCTGGCCTCCCAGCCTCCACTCTCTCCCCTCCAAACCCTTCTCCACGCCCCGTCCGCCTCCCTCCGGTAACTGGAACAGCTCCTCATCGCCCAGCAGTGCTTCTGAGACACCCCTACGGCAGAGTGTCCAACCTTGACCCTCAGAAATCAGCTCCCGCCCAAGCTGAGTTCCTCAGGTGCTCAGACCCCTGCTGGAAGCGCCAGGCCGACTGCATGGCTCAGGGCAGAGGCTTGACTTATTCGCCTCTGATCTCCAGCTCCTGGCTGTCCAAGGCACTTCATGAAAGTCTTTTGGATGAGTGAGTGTCTGAAGCCTAAGGGAATTAGGGACGGGAGGGACGGCGCCACCGTCTGGGCAACCCCCACTCGCCATACTGGCAGTTCCCAGTTTTCATTCTGACCAGTGAGTCCCCTCCCCTCCTTCATGCTCTTGGTGTCCTGAGCGATCACTGTGACGAGAGGAACCTGGCGCTAAGCAGATTCGCAGGGGACAGATGCAGGAACGACCCGAGTCCCTTCCTCCCCTGTCTGATGTGGAATGGGATGCACGAGACCGGCCCCGCCTCCCTTGAGGCTGGAATGTCCCCCACGTCAGGCAGTGCGAGCTTCATGGGACGTGGCCAGTCCCCACGGAGGGAGAGCCATCGCACCATCCCTCCCGCGTAACCCGGTGCCTGGGAGAGTGGTTCAGGGGTGAAAGGCCAGCTCTTGCAAGGGGCCTGGTGATCACAGCCTTGCCTGGGAGGGACGCTTCTGCTCACCTGAAGCCTGTCACAGAATGCCGGGCAAGTCTGCTGCTTCCTCAGGGGTTCCTCAGGTGGTAGCCACGTGTGCCATTATTCCCCAAGAGCCTCATTGGGTAAGCACAGAAGCCCCTGCTTTCTTCTCTGAATTTTATTTGCTAATTTCTCCATGGGTAACACAGCCCTGCCAAGGCCTGTTTCCCTCCTATTACCTGGCCAGCATTTTTCTAATGGCTCCCTTCCTAATGATCCTCAAACAAAGAGGCGATGGCGAAAGGTAATGCATCACGCCTGCCTCTCACTCCCTGGTCAGCCTTGCTAACAGGCTTAGCCGTGCTTCACAGTCATTATCACATGTCGCACTGTCTTTGGGATGCAGAGATGATTTGCCAGCTCCATAATGCTTCATTTTTACTAAAATGAAGGCAGAAGGGGAAAAAAAAAAATCTTGCATTAAAAAAAAAAAAAGTACACTAACTCCTGACCACTCTCATCCTAAAACTCTTCTGTGTCTTCCAGTTTCTACTGAATAGTGTCTCAGCTCCTTGGCCTGGCATCCACCAGAGGTGGTCTGGCTGGTGACCTCCTCTTTTCACTTCACATTCTCCTCCATCACCCCAAGTCCCTGAGCACCCTGGGCTGTTCCTTGCGCTCTCTGCCCTCCAGTGTCTGCCTGACCAGGCCTTCAAGGCTCAACACAAGCATCGCCCCCCGTTCCTCTGTGATGCTTTTCCTGGCAGCCCAGGTGGGGTCGACCCCTTCTTTCAGACCACCTTTCTATGCAGGCAGACCTCCGTCCTAATACCCAAGCCCTTCATCACCCTAATTTGGGTACCTATCTGTCTCTCCTGGGAGGCTGCAAGCAGCTTGGTGACAGAAGCCCCCTCAGAGTCCTTCGTGGCCCCCGGTGGCCAGCACGGAGCCTGGCACACAGAGAGGCCTTCCCTGGCTCCCCCAGCTGGGGTTCCTCTCTGTGTCTTCCTCTGCCACCCCAATGGAGCCCCTTGGGAGCCCTGATTTTTAGCCAGTTTCCTTTATGTTAGTTGCATGTGCCTCCTCTCCCTTAGGGTATGAGATCCAACACCCAGGCCAGAGACAGCCAGCTGGCTCGTAGTGAACTCAGGAAATCGGGGTCACAGAGGAAATGTGGGGCATGAGGGTAGGAGACAATGAGTTGAGTTTGGGACATGTTGATGTTGAGGTGTCCGCGGCTCATTCAGGTACAGATGACCAGTGGATGGTGAGACATCCAGACCCTGGGCTTCCCAGGCTCTTAGATGGGCTGGAGGCCCTTCTAGCTGAAGTCCATAAAGGCCACTGGGAGTATTTTTTGTTTGTTTGTTTGTTTGTTTGTTTGTTTTTTGAGATGGCAGGAGGAGCATTCACACAGAGTCTTTAAGTGGGGAGGGTCTCAGAGACCCTTCTCCTAGTACTTTCTGTTCACGACTGTCAGCTGACAGCCAGCAGGCTGACAACGTTACGCTAGGAACGTGCAGTGCAGGCCTCACCAGAGCTTGCAGGCAGGAACTGTGCACACAAAGGCGCCAGTACCTGTGTGTGACAACCATCAGTGCACAGGCCACCTATGAGGACTGGCCGGAACAAGCCTGTTACCTCCCAGGAAGACCACGGAAGCAGCAAGCGTCTTAGATGGGTGTGTCTGCTTTGTTGGCTGGACAGCCAGACATTTTCTTCCAGATCATACTTAGTGTCTCCAAGCCTTGACTCTCAAAGAGTTGGTAGAGACCTTAAAGAACAGCCATCATCCTACTGGCGGTTGACTTCTGCTTAGACACCTCCGATGTCAGGGAAACTCTTAAAGAGCCCAGAACTTAGCAGTTTTCATCCAGGAGTCCTGTTTTGTGCCCTGCAGCCATAGGCCACCAGTCTGTTCCTGACCTTCCTATCAGGGCTGGAACCTGGGCCTTTTGCCCTGAGCCTTCTCTCCCCAGCCCTGCAGCTCGTCTTTGAAGGGCTCTAGTTTGCCGTGGTCCCGCCTCAAATTCCTAAAATACCAGCTGTTTCAGATGTGTGGTGAGAACAGTGTTTGGTGGGCCTGTTCTCGCCCTTACTCTAGCCGCGTGATGTCCGACACAGTAGCCACCGGCTGCCTGAGCCCTTGCGGCGTGGCTAGTCCTGGTGAAGATGTGCTGTAAGGGTGACATAGACACCGGACTTCTAAGACTGTGTGTGAGTAAAAGAATGCAGAGCCATTAATTTCTAAAATATGTAGATTATATGTTGAAATTATGATTTTTGTAAACCTTGAGTACAACGTAATACATTATTAGAATTTCCCCTGCTTCTTTTTACTTCTCAGATGTGCTGGTAGAAGATTTAACATTACCTGCGTAACTCGCGCTGTGTTTCTGTCGGGCTCCACTGCACTTGAGTGTAGCTGGAGGTTTCCCACGTCTGTGAACACAGTACGTTGCATTGTTCTTCTTTTTGAACCGTATCACACTGTCGATCATTGCTGAACACATATCGAACATAAAATCCTGCCTCTTTGACACCTTCCCTATAAATTGCTTTTTAAAACAGGTCAGCCTTAACTAGTACTTCCGGCGTTGATTTTTTTAACCTAAGTGCAAGAATTTACATTTGTCCCAAATACATCTCAACTTGTTAGTTTCAGCCCATTGTTCTGGTCTCCTGAGAATGATTTTAATCCTTGCCGTGGCTATCTCCTTTGCAGATGTGATCAGCATTTTCTGTGTTTCTATCTAAGTTAACTGTTAACGATGTTGGTTCAGATCAGAACAGAGCAGAGAGTTCAGCTGCACGCAGAGCGTGTGACCAACAGTTTTGACAACAGCTACAAACCCACCTTTCAGCTTGTTCAGTCCAAGTTTTTTCATGTTGCCCACATGGAGACTGAGTTTTTCTCAATGTTTTACTAAAACCAGCTTGCGCTGTATCTAAAGTAGTCTCCTCCCCTCCCACCCCAGCCCTACCCTCAAGCTGCCTTATCACCTATCAGAAAAAAAGGAACAAAATCTGGTGTGACCTGTTCTGGTTATAGACACCAAATGGATTAACTAATTTTTACTAAAGTGTTAACAACTGATAAAGGCTGAACTTGACATTTGTATTTAAATAAAAGAAAACATGAAAGATTTAACAGGGACCTTCAGCACCATGGGCAGACAGCACTTTATTTCGAGCTTATGCCACATGGAAGAACCCCGGGGACCTAGGTGAGGAGGGATGTCCAGTGTTCCCCAAGTCTTGCCTCGTTGGCCATCGCTAAAGAATGGCCTGTCCCAGAGTTGGTGATGAAGACCTGGTCACCTGGTCATTACGATCCAGCGAGTGCTGGGCGTCGCGGGGGGAGCATTTCCCAAGGGTGGCCACTGCTGTGCTCAGAAGTTCACACGGAGCGGAGCGAGCGCTTCAGTCCACACCGGCTCTCTTAATCTCCTTAATCCTAGTCAGGTTTAGAAATAGGAATTGAACTGCTCACTTCACATCACGTGCTTATGGCATGACCTTCATCTTTGGTTGCAAACCCACTCCCCTCCTTTCTAGCTAGGTATACAGTTTCAGTTCTTTCTTGCAGCTATGTACGTGCAGGTGTGTGTGTGTGCATGTGTGTGTGTGTGTGTGTGTGTGTAGGCCAGTAGGAACAAAGATATCCTCTCAGCCGACACAGTGCAGAGGGGGAATCTTTTTTTCCCCTTCCCGCCTTTGAAGCCTTCCCTGTAGGAAATGTTTCGCGTGTAGGAATCCAGAGGGGAGGGTTTGCAGACCTCCCGCCTGGCCAAATTGTAAGCATTAGCTGCCTTCCCTGGGGGGCTCCGCAGGCCCTTTCTCCCTTTCTTTGGGGATGGCAGGTGAAGGCAGACACTGCAGGAAGGTGCCTGTTTTCAAGTGCACTGCATGAGAGACGCTCCCTTCGTTCCTGGTTTATGGAGTATTTTCCCCCCGGAGGTCAGAGTTTACTTTGTGTAACGTTAACATCGTGCTGTGACACTGTTTCTCTAAGAGAACTACATCCTTGGCTTTACAGATTTTGAGGTTCCTGTCCGGAGGGTGCCTAGTCCAGTGCCGTCAGGTGGCGAGGCCTCTCCAACTACAGGGAGGGTCTCTTTCAAAACTGAAACCGAGGTGGGGTGGGCGATGATTCCTAGACCACAGAATGAGTCAAGGATGGCAAGCCTTCTGGATTTCTTGCCCGTCAAGAAGAGAATACTTTCTTGAATCAGGACCAAACATTTCTGGTCCACTCTTCAAATTGTCTGCTGCAAACCAGACTCCTTTGTTAGGGCGTGGTGTCTTTTGCATTTGGAATTAGCTGGATGTGATGCATTCTGGGTTTTACATATTTATCACCATGGTCCACGCTCCCTCTGGTCCTGCAACCACTTCTCCTACCCAGCCTGACTCCCTCCAGGGAGAACAAGAGGGAGGCCTGGAGGTGCTGGCAGTCAGGGAGACAGCTGGGGGAGGGGTGGCCAGAAGGTAGAGAGGAGTGAAAAACAGGCTCTGCCTTGAGATCTCTTCTGATGGCAGATGCCCACCTGTAACCAACAGGAGGACACCTTGTGGTGACCGCCCGACAGAGAGCTGTGTGGCTTTGCAGAAGGCTTCGGGTCACGTGGGAGGCAACACAGAAGCTGCGCCTTGAAGGGGAAGGAGTAGGCATTTGCCAAGGTGTGATGGAGAGCAGCTAACTTAAGCATCTCTGAGCCTCAGTTTCTTCATCTGTAAAATGGGGGTCGTAATACGTACGTAAGGCATAAGGGCTCCAGACATCTCAGCATCCCCTTTCAGATTGCTTTGTACTGCTTGATGAGAGATAGGTTCCCCTCTCTCCTCCCCCACTTTTTAAAAATTATTTTAAAGTTATCGATTTTATAGGACATTATGTATGTTCATATTTTTGTGATTTTGTGGTTGTTGTTCAGACTAAGAAAATGGTGGAAAACATTCTAAGTGATCTCAGGGGCAAAAAAAAAAACATTAAGAAACAAACAGGAGTTTTTATAAGGAAGACGTGGGAGTCAGAAAGTGCCCACAGGACAGCCGTGTCCAGGAGAGTCATCGGGGGGCCCCAGGCAGTGGTCTGAGAGCAGCCTCGGGTCCTGGCCTGCCTCTGCTTGCCTGGGTCAAGAACTAGGACTTTGGCTCATAACTAAATGATAGGAGGGGGAGAAATGAGCTTGGAGAATTTGTCCTAACAAAATTCTAGTTAGGACAGTGGCAAAATAGTATTGAGGGAAAAAAAAAAAAAAAAAAAAAAACCCGCAGGCTGACTGAAATGGCCTTAGGCTTGGTGAAACCTTGTCTTGGATTCCCTTGGCTGTACATGATGGAAGCCCAACTTAAACCAACTTGGGCAAAAGAGGCAGGAGGGACATTTCTTGGCTCAGGTAACAAGAAGGCCAAGGCTTCCTTTGCTACAGGTGTGGCTGGATGCAGGAGCTCAGTGATGTCGTCTGGTCTCTTGTCATCCGCTCTTGGACTTGGCTTGGCCTTCCTTTGCCTGTTGTATCTTCCAGCTGTCTCTTGCCTTGCGTTAGAGGCATGAAGGCCTGAGTGGTCCTTAGAGCTTGAAGTGAGGCCCTTCCCCGCCAACCCCGGGTCTGTGCATCAGCTCTCAGGGGAAGCTGCTTGGCCATGTCTGGGCCACCTTGAACCAATCACTGTGACCAGAGGATGGGGTCCTCCAGTTGCCCAGACCAGGGTCACATGCCCACCCCTTGGCTGGATGGGACTGGCAGGATCGGTGGCAGAGGGTGCCCAGAAGATGGAGGGGGAGGGGAGCTGGACACGTGGCTCGATCGGCTGATTTTCTGGGAGCTCCCGTTGGACATGGCTGCAGGTGTAGAAGACTAAAGGGGCTGCCCTGTGGGGTGGGTCCCGTGGGGGAGGCAAGGTGCCAGGCTGCTTCCTTCCCTGCTTCCCAGGAGTCTCCAAGGGCTTGTCGCTGAGACGGAAACCCACATGGGCCGGCGGCCGCAGGGCCCAAAGCCGTGTGAGCGAGCTGTGTGAGCAGTGCACACACACACACCAGTGCCGGCGTCCCACGCAAACCCCCTTCTCCCACGGCTGTGCCCGGGGTGCCCTGCCCTTCGCAACTCAAGCCCAGCGTGAGACTTCCTTGGAATTGCTTTTCCACTGCCCTGAAATTTTTTACTCTTCTTTTACTGAAATCTTAATCATATGATAATTATAAATGAACTACCTTTACAAATGGTTTATGTTTTTGATCCTCTTAGGATCGTCTTATGCTCCTTTTACAGATAAGGAAATTAGGGCTTGGTTGTGACTTGACCAAAGCCTCAGAGCCGAGAAAAGTGACAGTGCCATAATCTGTCCATCTGTTCTCTTCCCACGACCCTCCCTCCCATCCGTCCTGCTCGCATCCGGTGTATCAGTGACACATGGGGATGCCAGCCACTCTGGATCCCAGGAGGAATCGGCCCCCCGTCCGTGGGTCAGTGAGCTCATAGGCCAGGGAGGAGATGGACACAGAAAGATCAGCCTGCTCCATGCTGGCTAAACGTTAGTGGTGACGAGAAAATCTGGAGCTGTAGTCATGAGAGCCTTCTCTTCCACACGTGGAGGCCAAGGAGGATATTCTTTGATCCATTCCTCATATCCAGGAAAGCTCCTTGTAAAACCCAGCGCACAGCCTCTCAGCCCATGCTCCTCAAAGGAGAGTGAGCACGAAGCATCTTCTCGGATCATCTGGCCGCTTTCCCTGGAAGCTGACCCCGTGCCGTGTGTGTGCGCCCGCGCACACGTGGCACCTCCTGGCGGAGCGTGGCAGGGGGAGAGGTAAGGCCTCGCCGCCTCCCCAAAGCCTGTGGCCAGGTACTCAGGTGCGGGAGCCCTGCTCGCGGCCCCGGCGCCTGATCTGCTTGTGTTCAGTGCAGGAGATTACAGAGCTTAATGATTAGCTCCTCCAAGCTGCAGCTGATGCCAGCCTCTACCCCCTTTACACCTAATTAGTCTCATTAATGAGCTCCTCTGCTCTCCACAGAGAGACTTTCCTCTTCGGAATAAGAGGCAAAAATACCTTGCCCAGGTAGATTGCTGAAGCCTTTAATTATTGCCCACACCTGCTAAGCCTTGTGACTCACCAGTGATAGTGCTGAGCTGAAGTGGGGCTTGTTTATGAGCACGGGCAGATTTTAACTCTTTCAACACCAAAAAGCTTTTCTGTGATATAGGGAGACACATTCTCCCAAGACTTTACACTTGCTCATTGCATAGGGCTCTGCCCCTCACACGGGGCACCCCGAGATGGCAGAGGCATAGCTTCTGCCCTCAGCAAGCCCATAGGCGAGTGAGAGTGACAAGCAGGAGATGACGGAGCCAGCTGTAATGGCTCCTGTTTATCACAGGTCTCCTGTAATCTTCACAATAACACTTCGAGGCAGACACTACCACCTCTGTGTTACAGAAGAGGCGATTAGGGGTGGGCAGAGAGGTGGTATTACCTGTCCCAGGTGCCACAGGTGGAAGGGTATGGAGCTGAGTGGAGACAGGCTTGCTGGCCTCTATGGACTGTGTACTCCCCAGTGTCTCCTTTTTCATGTCGTACTGTGCACAGAGGGCCACAGTGGAGGTGAGCTCATGCTGTGAGGCCAGGAGGGGGCAAGAGTCACGATCAGGCAGGTAGAGGACATGAGCAGGGCCCATCCAAGCAGAAGGAACCTGAACAAAGGCTCAGGTGAGAGCATGCCATCGAGCACTCACAGACCTGCAGCTCTCAGATGAGGGTGGAGGCAAGGGACCAGAGTGGGGGGTCCCCCAAATGCAGGGTGAGGACTCTGGACTTCCTGTCCAGTGCACCCTCCCCTGCACCTAGCGTGGCACTCAGTACGTAGCAGATTCTCCGTCAGTTTTGGCAAATGGAGGGACAGCCACCCTGAAGGCCAGACAACCACCCAAAGATTTGAGGCAGGGGAGGGACAGTGTCAGAGGGAGGGCCACAGGAATGCCTGAGTGGGGCTCTGCATGTGCTCTGAGGGCTTGGACACTGGGGTGCAGGGGGCAAGTCCTCACCATGGTCCTCGGCCTCCGCATGAGGATTTGCTCCGAGCTACCCAGTCGCTTAGCGTGTGGGTAGGATTCAAACCCAGACCCACCTGCCTGCAGAGACCAAGCCCTTTTCCTTCGCCGTGTAGCCTTCTAGACCGAGGCTAACTAAATGGCTGGGAACACGGTTTCCTGGTGTGGGCTCCTTGGGGTTTGAATGAGGAACTTTCAGGACAGGCACACAGGCCACCCAAAGACCAGAGCGGCCAACTTGCCGGAACCCGGTCTCTCTGACCAGATTTAGACGTATTTTAAAATGAATAAAAGTAATATTGAATAGCTTATGCGGGGTGACTGTGATTACTAGGAGACACTAACCAGTGCTCTATACAGTCCTAGGAGACTGAGAATGAATTTTTTTTTTTAAACAAAGCTGTGTCTCAAATAAGGATAGTAATAATGGCTACCGACCACCACACCTGTCACGTGTCCGGCCCTGTGCCACTTTATGTAAGATCTGGCCACTCTGCGTGAGCACTCGTGAGGCAGGCTGCCCTGCCCCACGTCAACAACCACAGACGGGCCGGCGGGCCGGAACCGTCCCCACAGTCATGTGGAGAGCGAGCAGCAGAGCTGGGGTTCTCCAACCAGCTCCCTCAGAAGCCAACCAGGATATGGCGTCAGTCAACACGGGACACTTCCTTCACGACAGGTCAGGCACAAGGCAGACACTGAGAGGCACTGAGCCAGCAAGCACCTGGTCAGCCAAGAGCTGGGCACCCGGCAGAGCCCCAGGCCCGGGCCGGGAACCCTCTGCTTTCCAGAAGCCATGGTCTGCACAGAGGCGAGCAGGCCGGGCCCCAGCTTTGCTCCACGTGGAGCCTGCTGCCTGAGTTCCTGGCGGTCGCCGTGGAGGGGTCTTCAGGAAGCCGGGTGCAAGAGCTGAGCAACCCCTCATCCATCCGTTCCCCAGTATCTCCGGAGCACCTCTCCATGCCAGGCCCTGCTCTTGGGGTTGGGGTTCAGCGGTGAATAAAGCATAGTCCCCCCATAGGGCCTCTGCCGGCCTCTCAGGAAGGAGGGGGCACTGCGGAATCCTAGCTGCCCCTACCCGCCTCTCCAGTGCACTCAGGCTGGTCAGCCTGCCAGGTCCAGGCTGCGGCAGTCCACGTCAGCTCTTGCCTTCCTGCCTTCCGTCCCTGTCCCCGCTGCTTCGGTCGGCACCCCGCTTGCACTGTGCCGCCCAGGCAGAACGCTGGCCTCACGGAGGCCCACAACCCTTCCAAAGGGCAAACATCCACCCCCATGCTCTGGCTTCTGCTTTTCCTTAGGACCGCTTGGCCTGAGAGGCCTGCGTGCACTCTGCCCAGCCTTCCCCTCCAGCCTGGACTCTGTGCTGCAGCCACTCCAGCCTTCTCTGGGTCCCCTTTGTGCCCTCTCATCCCCCCAGGGCCTAGGGGGCTCCTGCTTACCTTCCTCTCAGCTCACATTACTTCCCCGGGAATGTTTTCTGCTGCCTCCAGGCCGGACTGGGTCTTGGCACCCTGTTGTATGCTCTGGAGGCAGCGGGAACCTCTCCTTCAAAGCCATTATCCCATGTGGTAGTTGCACATTATGAGGCCGCTTGACTGCCCTTGGGTAGCTGACCATGGTGGCCCAGTGGCCGGTCCCCAAGAGGCTCTCAGCAACTTCTGGCTGAATGAATGAATGACAGGCAAGGATTAGCCTTCCTTGCAGATGTGGGAAAGGCTTCCGGAAGGCAGGCCTCTGAGTTGGGTCCTAAAGGATGAGTACACGTTTGCCAGGCCAAGGGAATGATTGACAACGTGTATACTGTTTTGCATTAGGAAAAAAAAAGTTCATACTGAGTTCCTGTCACGTGCCTATGAGGTTGGCGCCATCAGCTCCATTTTCTAGGGGAGGCAGGCAGCTGGGCTCACACTGGCCCAGGATCACTTGGCCCACGGGTGTGAGAGGCAGGACGCAGAGTGCCTGCCACAGAGGATGGGTACCTCCCAGACTTGGGGGACTGGGCTCTGCTCAAGAGGCTTCGCTGCGGTCACACCCACTTTTCTAAAAGCTCTTTTCTGAGCAGGCACAAGAGAAGCGTAATTAGATTCAGCTCAAGTGTTTCGCCCTCCAGGAAGCCGTACCCAATCACTGTACCTCTGGTCAATAGCGGGGACCACGAGGCTAAGGCACTTTTTCGTAGTCGCTAACTGGTGGCAGGGTGGCTGGTCGACCCTGAACCCACCTTAGTCCTTCAGAACCTCAGTCTCTTCACCTTTAAAATAGGAATCATGGTAGCGAGTGGGCAAGGCTGAACGAGGAAGGCCACCTTGCTCAATACCTGGCACAGGTCGGCCATCGAAGATGTGCGCCTCCTTCCTGTTGCTTAGACTCTCACTATTTCGTTGTCCCGCCCCCTCGCCCGGTTTCCACTTCCTTCCGTGCATCCTCACTGCTCCGTTAGACTTCCAGGCAGTCACTGTCCTGCGTCTCCACCAACTAATAGCCGCTGTTTAGCTCAGCCGTGCATATTTTAGCCTCATAATTTTCCCTCCTGAATCGGCCTCTGCAGATTCTAATCACCTCGCTTTCTCTTCTCTGAATTTTCTCCAATTTGGAGATTCAAAAGAGGCGCTTCTCTGCATGAACATGCTGTGATTCAGTTTGAAAATAAATTTCTCCTGGCAGCAGCCATCTTTCTGAAAAGTGACATTTAAGACTGACAGTGGACAAGATTGTAAACAGGTTTCCAATAAGAAAAAAAAGCCAGCGTTAAGCGCATTCTACGACTTTTTTTAAACAATGTGTGCGTGTACGTGTGTGCACGCGTGTGTATAATTGCAGCCTTGCTGTGATGCCGTCTGCTTCAGGAAGAATTCTGGGGTAGTGCGGGTCTGTGTTGAACTATCTTGGTATTCCTTTACTTTTCAGAAAGCAGCTTCATTTCGTGGGACTCACTCCCATATAGGACTGCAGACAGGTCGTTCGTTCGTTCGTTCATTCATTCATTCATTCATTCAACACACAAGTATTCAGTGCCACTTGTGTGCCAGGCTGTGTGCTTGGTAAGAGTACTGTGTTCCGTAAGACAGTTCATTCCCTACCTGTAAAGAGCTCACATCTTAAGAGGGAGGCTGGGAACTGTATGTAAATATGAGAGAAGTAGGCTTGGATACCATGGGAAACCAGAGGAATGCCCAGACGAGGGTGGCTGTGGGGACAGGGACAGCTTCCTGGAGGTCACGACACCTGAGCTTGGCCTTTTAAGATGACTAGGAGTTGGCCAGATGAAGAAGGGAGGAAAGGACATTCCAGGCAAAGGGAGAAGCAGGGAGGTCTGAAACAGTGAGGTGTGTGAGGAGGTACAGGCAGTTTTCAATGACTGAGACTTCTGGTTTGCAGGGGGAAGTGTCAGGGTATGGCTGGAGGGGCCTTGGGGGGCTTGCAAAGGCAGCAAGGAGCAGTGCAGCCCAGATGGCCTGAGTGACACCTTAGGAAGATCCCGGGGAGGGGGGGGGTAGCCCAGCAACAGGATTGGGCGGAGAGGGCTGGGCTGGGGAGGAGATAAGGAGGCCTGGGAACCACCCAAGACCTCACAGGGTCAGAGGGAGGACTCCGGGAATAAGAATATTTAGAAGGTAAAGAAGGTAGCCCTGCAGCAGAAAAACCTGTTATCTTGTGTTTCTCTTAAAACAATTCTGTCCATAATTACCTCAGATTACCAGCTCTTTGGTTGGGGGGCAGGGGTCTATCCTGACTCCAGGGAATATGTTGCTAGTAAAGTGAGCTGACATTCGCCTTCTCCATCTGTCATTATTAAATAAAAGCTCTTTCCAGGGTTTCTCAGAATGGTCTTTTTGACAGCCCCCCTGTCCGGAACCACAGATTACTTATCTGCAGTTACCTCTAAAGGAAGCAAGAGGCCCCTGACATAGCACCAGAGCAAGACGGAGAATCCTTCGGCCATGGAGAGGATATGGGCAAAAGGCCTTTGGAGCCCTGGTTGGGCAGACAAGCCAAGTGGGCAGTGAAGGGCCCGGAGCCGTCCAGTCAAAACTCTGTCATCCACATGCTGTCTTGGGGCATCTTCTCTTTTCTTTTTGCCAAACTTTTCAGCCCCCACTAGCTCTGGGGCAGAGGGAAGTGGAGGGGTGAGCAGACAACCTGTCACTGGGCAAATGGGCTGCTAACCGGAGGAATTCAAGAGTTCTCTTTCAGGGACTTGTGAGGGTTAAATGAGGTAAAGACTGGGAGGCCATCTTGGAAGGTGAAAGCTTTCTCAAGCGAAAAGAATTAAAACAGTTGGTTGCCCGTGTTCCGGGACTTTGTCTGATGAGGGGCAGGGTTTTGAAAGGAATGACTCGAATGAAACTGGAAAGGATCTTGGGATGTCAGTTTTCTACGTCGCTCCTCTCATCAAGAGCAAATGAGATTTGATGATGTTAGTGACCTTTTGAAAGGTGGCAGGTGACAGAAGAAAGAACCCAGACTTTAGACTCAGACATACCCAGGTGTGAACCGCCACACACCATTTACTTGTTATATGGTCTTGGGCAAGTCGCTTGACCTTTCTGAGCTTTATTTCCAGATGTGTAAAAAGAGGGTAGGTGCCTTCGCTCGCGTGTCACATACGTTTTGTTCACGTGTGTGACCTCCCAGCACCATCTGAGGGGAGAGACCCAGACTGATTTTGTCTTTTCTTTTCCAGTGCTCCAACAGCGCCTGGCGCATAGCAGATGTACAATAAATTGTTTGTTTGTTTTTTCATTACAACTCACTTTTAATACCTCCCTGTTACGCGATCAGCAATAAATTGGATCACACACCCTGTCATGTTTGGTGTCCCTCAAGACTAGTCGATTATAGAATAACACATCCAGCCACCACACTTGCCCCCTCTGAAATCCAGTATATCCCGTCCCCTTGTGGATTTTTCCTCAACATTTTGTTACAGAATTTTTCCAATATACGGAAGAGTCGAAAGCATTTTACAGCGAATGCCGGCATACCGGGCATCTAGACTGTGCTGTTAACATTTTATGGTGCTTGCTTCATCACATAGCTCTCCATCTATCACTACCTCCTATTTTTTGATGCATTTCAAAGTAACTTGCAGACGTCAGTAGGCTTCCTTCTGAACAGTTCGGCATGTGTATCACTAACTAGAGTAAATACCAGTGTGTGAAGGGCGGCCCTGCATAAATGGCAGTGGCCGATGCTGTCGTTCGGAAGGAGAGGACACTCATGGTGATTTGATATTCCCAAACATGAGACACCAGCTCGCCACAGTGCCGGGAACCATTTCTTGGGAAGCAGATGGCGTTTATTTCCCAGACTGGCCTCAGGCAGGGAATGGCTGGAAGTGCCAGCCCCGGTGGAGCCCCGAGGCTTAGACTCTCCCCTTAACAACCTCCAGCAGCTTGGAAGACGTGATAATGTGTAACAACCGAGGTGGAGATTCTCACAGTTGGATTCCCGCAGAGCAAGGCCAGGTCGGGTTCGGTTACCTGGGCTCAGTCCGTCCCAAGTCCTGCTGGGTCACGTGCAGCCCCACCCTCCTCACTTGGCGTTTTCTGTCACAGAAAGGACTCAGGAGGTGCAGGGATTTGGAAGGAAAAGGCCGTGATCCAGTTTCTAGGAAGTTGGAATCTGGAGCCCTGACCAGTGATGCTTTGGCCTCGCGTTGTCCACACGTCCCAGTGAAAGAGCGCAGAGTATAAAGAGCCCCCAGGGAACCTGCTCTTTTCCGAGAACCGTGTGAGGGCAGAGTCTACATTTGTGTGTGTTGCCTTCAGTCAGCAGATGTTCGTCGTGTGCCCTCTTCTTGAGGCTCGCTACCTCAGGAGGACCGGAGACAGTCCATCAGAAGGATTTGGAAAGCAACCTCACTTATGAGGGGGTCTCCTGTCCACTGAATCCTTACATCCGCCTTGTGGAGCAGGAATTTGCTGTCACATCCCACTAGGCTATCGCTGGAGATAAAGGAGTGAGACAAGTTGACTCCAAATCCTGGTCCCACCATTCTGGGTTGAAATGGCCTTACGCTGCTTAATGCCCTGTCCTGCCCTCAGTTTCTTCCTCTGAAAACGAGGGTATGATCTCAGCTCCCTCGGGATGTTGTGAGATATAGCCCAGGTAAAGGTGCCTAATCGCTTGAGGAACATATCCATCACCTATTCCAGAAAGTTCTGCCCTGGGCACTGGGGCAACAGTGATGAAGAGACGCAAAGCCACTGCCCTCTCGGCACTTACGGTCAGGGTCAGACATCGACTGGGCAAGACCCCCCGGGCGAAGCCTGCCGTGGGAACCTGCAGGAGTTGCCTCACACTTTTGTGCCTCGGTTTCCCCCTTGTAAAATGGAGACAGCAGTACTATCTATCTCTTGGGGTTGTTATGAGGAGTAAATGAGCGGATGCACGTAGGACACTGAGAAAGGGCACCTGGCACTCAGCAAGCCCACCTGTTAGTCCTGTTACTCCTGGGCCACCACCACCCTCCCACCCCAGGTTCCCAAGTGCCGTAGGATCACCTGTGCTGCTTGGTAAAGGTCCGCACGCTGGCCCAAGAATCTGCATTAAAAAGAACACCCCTGGATGAGTCTCTTCCTGGTACTAGATGTAGCAACCGCTGATCAAAATGACCAACAAATAGCTTTCCACACAGGAAACTGAAACTCGGAGAGGGAGGGGGCATGCCCCAGGGGACACTGCTAGTAAGCGCTAGTACCGGAACTCCACCCAAGGCTGGGGACCCCCACATCCGGGCTCTCGAATAGACACTTGTTCAAAATCAGCCAGCCAGTATGTGGGGCCTTGAACCAAATCTGTGTTCTCTACACCTCTGTGACGATTTTTCATGGAAAAGGGTCCGGCAGAACTGAATCAGCCATTGGTTACAGGGAAGATCATCTCTCAAATAAGGAAAGCCCTATACCTCACACATAAAGACACTTCCAAAACATTTTAACCAAGAACCCCCCAAATATTTAGAGTCCACCAGCCATTCAATAAGCCCCTGGTGGAGGCATATAAGAAATTGTCTTTTCAAAACGTCTCTTCGCCTACTTAGGGAGAAGCAGGAGTATTTGTGCCACTCCAGCACGCTATCCGGGTAACTGCTCTAATTAATATTTACTTAAAACAATGATTAGTCTCTGCTGGGCGACATCAAACCCACGTTAGCAGTATTTTTAGCTGGGCCTTCCCCACACCTGCGATGGCAGGCGCGCATGCGGCAGCGGGAACCCTGCCGTGCTTTATAAGTGAGCCTCCCGCACCTGGCCCAGCCCCAGCCGGCCCAGCCTGCCACTCACACAGTGGGCCAGGGGGCCAGGGCCACGCCGTCCTCATGGGCGTCTGGGACGCGCACACCTCTGGGGGGGGGGTCCTCACTTCGCTTCCCAGACCTCAAAAATGAAACTCATTTCTCTTGAGACAGGGTGGCATCTGTGGCCCAGGCTAGACCCACATCAAAGGTGTAATTTGTCCCCAAGGGGTCGAGGATTTCTTGTCAGGAGGATCGTAATGACAGCCACGTATTGGACGCTGACTGCTTTATGTTCACTGTTTCCTTTAAACCACACAATATGGCAAGTTCGGTCCTCCTCTCCTTCCCCAGAAGAGGAAACTGAGGCTCTTCCCGAAGGCCACTCAGCCAGCAAGTGAGACTCCAGCCACCCTCACTGAACCCCTGCTGTTCACTCCTCCTCAGCCTCAGCCCTGGTGGTTCAGTTATGTGATCAGGGAAAAGGGAGATGGAACTGACATTTATTGAGTGCTTACCATGTGCTTACCATTGTCCCAGTTAATTCTCATGATCAGATTTAGCTCATAGGAGGTAAGAAGGATTACTCCCATTTTATAGATGAAGAAACTAAGGCTCTAGAGAGTCTCCTTTCTCGAGATCACACTGCTAGCAAGCATCAGAGCCAGAATTCCAATCCGACTCGATTCTCCAACGTAGATGTTTCCTCGCCTCACCAAAGACATTAACGAGATATGTATACCATACACGCAGGTACAAAGCAGTTTCATACAGAATCCGAGCTTTTGTCATTTTCTTGCTCCTCAGCTGATAAGAGCTTACTGCCTATAATTTTTGAGGTTTATAAAGAACTTTTATCCCAGTAAAAAATTCATACGAGGTTTTAGAATTTCCAGGATTCTTCCGTAATTATTTAATTTAATCCACTGTGAAGGTGTAGGGGTCACAGAGCCCATTTTACAGAGAAGTAAACTTAGCTTCAAGAGACCGAGCGCACGTCCAGGGCCAGTGCCCAGCAGAGCAGGGGCTCAGCCGCCGAAGCCGGTGTCCCCACACGGCCCACCACTGCTCCCAAGCCCAGATCCGTCCAGTGGGGCCGGACCCGTGAGGAATGCAGACACCTTTAACGGGGGGAGGTGGAGGGGCAGGGCCTTGCAGCGCTGGAGCCCAGCCTCGAGGACCTCTTCGTTAAAAGTGGTGACATTTCGTCACCCACAGGAGCAGGCCGGAAGTGGTGATGGTCGGGGAACTACAAAAATAGCAGCTTTCACACTGATTCCTACACGGGAGGAACTGGTGGTTCCAGGGCAGATAAGAATGACTTTACAAGATGAAAATGATCAGTGAGGGCACGCAGGTCTGGAGGGGAGCGGAGTTGGCATTTTTTGGCCCTGCAAATAGCTGCCCATCTGCTCTCTGTCAGAATATGTTAGGAGTGCATCTGGCTTGCTGCCCCTGAGTCTCAGCTCCAGGCTGGTCATGTGGTTGTCTCCACGACAACTCCAGGAGCCGCGTAAACTGCTGCGCTTTGAGCCAGATGCTGCTCTGCACATGTGGTCTAATTAGATGGCACTCAGGCCTCCCGCCTCCTTCCCCTGCCCCTCCCAGCACTCACGCCACGTTCTCCCTCTCTCCCTCCCACTAAGCCTCGTCCTCACATCCTCAGTCGGTCTGTCTTGCTTCCACCCTGTTGGCCTCTTTCTCAGAAGTCTTCCCGTTGCCTTATTTATCTGCAGTGAATAATTCATTCAACAAGCCTCAGAGCTCCAGCGCTTACCCAGGCACTGTGCTAGGGACTGGAGGTATGCAGACGAATAAGACACTCCCCATACGCAAGGAGTCTGCCACCCAGGGAGGGAACCAACGGCAGCCAGACCGTGCGGTGCGTGGCAGTGCAGAAGTGGGGGTGATCACAGGGGCTGTGGAACCCAGAGCAGGGCCACCTAACCCAGCCCAAGGCAGGGAAAAGGCAAGGGGGAGCGTCCCAGGACAGCCGCCCCTGGGTTCACCCTTGGCAGACAAGAGGGACTTTCCAGCCTGAGAAAGCAGGGATGGGAAGAGTCCCAGGCAGAGGGCACAGCTCGTACAAAGGCAGGAAACTTACAGACCCCTCTGGAGAACTACGACGAGCTCCAAGTTACAGGAACACAGCGTCTGGGGAAGCGAGGAGCTGTGGTTGGCGAGGCGCACGAGGTCACACCGTGGAAGGCTTCTCTCCAAGTGCACACTCTGTGTGGGTCTGCAGGCTTGGGAGCCAGGGAAGGGGCGTGGTGACATGGTGGCTGCTGGAGCAGCCTGGCCTGGGGGGAGCTCGAGGGCGAGGCTCTGCGTGAATGCAGCCCCTTCGACGAGTTCCCCTGTCTCAGCTCAGACATGGGACGCCCTGTTCGGGGCTGGGTGGGTGGCTCAGGGACCAGGCGCCAGCACGTGCTGAGTATTTATTTTTCCCATCTCTCTCGGCAGTTCTGTATTCTAAGGGTCCAGCGTCCACTTCTCAGACCTCTGGCTCTCCTTCCCCCAAATAAGGAAGGAGAGGATCAGCATCTCACCCCATCCATGAGGTGCCCCTTGAACCCCAGGGACATCCGCTTCCACCGCACACCGCCAGCCGGGCCTTGTCCCGGCCCACGCCTCCGCTTTCCCAACTAGCAAGTGCCTGCTCTCCCTAGAGCTTGGTTTTTATGTCACCCTGTCCCCATATGGACTTCCTTGGGGCCACCTCACCCCGACAGAATCACCTTGGCTGTGCTCTCCCAGCACCCCTGTCACAGGTATTTGTTGAGTGACAGGTGCAGGAAGTCCCACACAAGATGCAGCACCCAGCTCTCAAAGTGCATCTGAAAGAGCTGTTAGGACAGTAACCTCCGCCGAGCACCTGCCGTGTCCTGCTCAGCATCGGCTCCTCGACAAATGTGGTGTCATTTCAGACCTCTCAATATGAAGTAGATAATATCCCCAATTTACAGGTGAGGAAACTGAGGCTCACAGAGACTCACTCACTCCTCTATTCATGGAGCTCCGGGTGGCAGTGAGCCTCCTTGGAGTCCCCGGATAATACATGATCCCCATCTAAAGACCGGACTCCTTGGGCTGGGGCTGCAGTTTGTGGAAAAGGATATTTTTGAGGGAAATCATCTGCTCTTTCTTGAATTCCCTAGAAACCCAGAGATAAATAAATATGTTTAGGCAACTGAGCATGCTCAGACCACCCTGCCTGGGCTGTGGGATCAGACAGAGCTGACTTCAAGTACAGCTCTGTGGCCTTGGACCAGTCGCGTCCCCTCCCTCTGTAGGGTGAGGCTAAAGGGCCTCGCAGTGGGGTCATTCCGCAGATCCAGCCTCCAGCTGCAGCTCTGCAGACGGCAGCTTTCCTGGTGGCCCCTTTGCTCTCTTCTGAGTCATGGTTTTGACGGCACCGATCCAGCACGTGTCCCGGTCAGGTAGTACACGCCAAACGCCCTGAAACGGGCTACTTGAAGTAAATCACCGCAGGCGTGCTTTGGACAGAGGACTGCCGCTATTTGGGGTAGAAGACTGGCGGCTTTTAGCCTCTCTAGGAGTCAAGTCCTGAGCCAAGTACTCCACGTGAATCACCTGTTGATCCCCACACACCCATGTGAGAGGTAGGAAGTCTCTCCCCCGTTGTATGAATGTGGAAATGGTTAGAGGGTCTAGGGCCTTCCCCCGTGTTCCAGGCACAGTAAGTGACAGAAATGTCACCCCCACTCGAGCGCCTTCTCTGTCCCCGACTCCTCACTGAGGACCGTGCTGCATCGGGACACATATGTCTGGGACGGGCCGGGGACCTTGTAGAGAAAGGCCCTGTCTGTGCCTGGAGCAATGCATGGCAGCCTTAGGAAGCACCTGGAAGATTTCCTAGCTCAGCGCCTTCCCCTCTGACAGATGAAGAAACTGAGGCCTGGACAAGGAAAAGGAATCGAGGCCAAGTCGGGGGTTTTGAGTCTGCTGCTTGTGCTCTTTCCCTTTCACGATGCTGCCGTTTGTCCATCCCTAAAACCTTGCTGCTGAAGCCTCCCGGGCACCAAGCCCCACCCAGGCACTGGAGATCGGCCTGAGTAGGTGACATTCAGGAGAGGGGTGATCATGAATAAGTGAACTAGTAAGCGAGCCTGAGAAGTAGCTGTAGGGGAACCCCTGAGGGCCTTGTCACCAAGAACTGGGGGGCAGCGTGTCTTCAGTGCGGTCTGTCCATCTTCTCACTTAACGCAGGGGGCTGGGATTTTTCCTCTCTACTAAGTTATGCTTCCAGTTTTATCTACGTGTCCTTCAGCCTTTGGGTCCCTGGGTCCCGTATTCCTGTTGCCCAACCAATGTTGGTTCTCCCGCCAATCACTCTTCAGGTTGATTCTTGCTTCTCCCAGGGGTCCGCCGGGCCCTCAAAACCCACTCTCTCTCCTACATACTGCCTCGAACTGTCTTTTCCCCCTCAGGAGGCTGAAATCCTTACCTCTAGTCAGTTTGCTGCTTCCTTTCTTGGGACTTTGACATGCAAGAGTCATTACGTTAAAACCCAGAATCTGGCTCTCGGTGACAGGCGCAGCGAGGTGGCTGAGCCAGGAGGTGATCGATACTGAGAGCTCAGTGTGTCTGTGTGGTGGTTTCCATGCTGGGGAGAGAGCGGTCACTCTGCTGCTGCACGGGGCGGTCACCGTCTCGCCCGTGTCAGCCGCCGCACCTGGGACGTGCCTGCGTAACGGTACTGAATGCGAGGAGCACAAGGTAGGGGTTATTGCTTCCAGCATATCCATCAGCAGGATAACCGAGGCTCCCAGAGATGAGACGGCTCCTGCAAGCACACAGTGCAGCCAGAACACGCACTCGTTTCTCCAAAGCCCACTGTCCCTGTCACCGCCGTACAATCCATCGCTTTGAATGGCTAGAGCAGCCCTGGTGACGGCTGACATGTCAGATACGGTCTCGCGATCATTTCTTTTAATCACAGAGAAAGAACACCGTGTCGCATGAGCCTCAGGGCCAGTTGGACCGCTGCAAGCTTGCCCTGTCACTGACCAGCCCTGCGACCTCAGGCAGGTGACCTCACCTTTCTGAGCCTCGGTTTCCTTGTCTGTAAAATGGAGACCCTGACAACACCTGCCTCGTGGGTCGCTGTGAAGAACAAGTGAGATGATGCATGTAAAACCGCCCAGCGCGGAGCCCGTGCTGTCTTTAATCACGCACCTGCGTTCCACACAGAGCCGACTCCCATCTGCATTTCTTATGGAAAGAAAATCTTAAGCTGGTATGCATGAAGGCCCACCTCATTGTGTCTCCTCTGCGTCCACAGGCCTCCCCGCTCGTCTGCCATTCCTGCGCTAATCAGAATTTCCTGACTTCTCCCTGTTTGTCTCGGTTAATGCAGAGGGAAGGAGCCGCTGGCGCAGAGGGGCCGAGGCGTGGGCCCACACGCCTGTGATTTGAATGTCTTTACTGTAATCTAGCGAGTGTGGGTGGGGGCTTCTGTCAATACCGGAGCGGCAGGTCAGAATGGGCAAATACGGTTAGCCTGGCCGTCCCTACCCCTGCAAATCATCACGGGAGCTTTTGTCAGGGACCCACGTTTCCGCTGACTTAAATCATCCGAACAGTGAGCCGGCTTCACAATAACACATTGATTCTTCATTTAGGGCTTGTTACAGTGACAGGGGCCCAGACTGGGAGCCTGTTCCCGGCCTGCCTGGGCCACCGCATCGTGGCTCAGAGGGCTGTCTTGGTCCTATCACCCCAAAAGCTGAGCCAGAGCCATCTGACTGTGACCGTGCAGCGACCACCTTCCTAAGTCCACACTGGTGGCCCTTGAGCGTGTACCGCATTGTGCCTCTGAGGGTCGGGGGAGAGGATGACTGGACTTAGGGGTCATTCAGACCCACCAGCTCCGGGACCTTGGGCAAATCGCTTCGCCTGTATGGGACTCCTTTCCTCATCTGTAAAATGGGAGACCTGTGTGAACGTGGAGTTCGGCCGAGGACTCGGTGAGCATAGGGTACACTTTGGTGTGAAGCAAGTGCTCAGCTGTCACTGGCTTCCTTTTCCCTAAACTCCCGCCGCTCCCAGACAACCTGAAGTGACCGTAATCTAACCCTCCCTCCCTGCCTTCCAGGAAGGGTATGGCGTCCTCCAGGCCAGATGCCACGCTAAGCCTCTTCTGTGTTGGCTGGAATTCACCCTGGTTCCTTGGCAGCCGACACAGCCGACGCCGTGAGGAGCAGGCCTTGGACACCGCTCTGGGAGAGTCACTGAGGCCCGAGCGGGGGGCTCAGCGTGAGATCTCAGGCCCGAGCAGGGGGCTCAGCGTGAGATCTCAGGCCCGAGCAGGGGGCTCAGCGTGAGATCTCACGGGGCCTGTGAGGCGGTGTCGGCTGCCGGGGCAGGCTGTGCAGGCACCCGTCACGCTTGTGCACAGGGTTCTTGGCGGTGCTGCACTTGGGCCAACGACTTGAATGTTGTAGTAGGAATCTGGAGATATTTAAACAACATGCAACCAGGTTGGGGACCCCTGGTAATAAACGGGGCCAAATTCCCCAGCTTCTTTATTCTTAAATTTTAGGAAAATGAATACTGATTGGTCTAGAGCAGCGGTCCCCAACCTTTTTGGCACCAGGGACCGGTGCTCTTATGTGAACCTGATGCCTGATGATCTGAGGTGGGGCCGAGGCGGTGATGCCGGCGCTGGGGGGCTGGGCCGCGACTGCGGAAAGATGAAGCTTTGCTCCCTCGCCCACCACTCACCTGCTATGTGGCCAGCTTCCTAGCAGGCCACAGACTGGTACCAGTCCGCGGCCCAGGGGTTGGGGACTCCTGGTGTCTAGGTGCTGTGCTAGTCAGTCCCACCTACACCAGTGGTTCTCAGACTTGGCTGCATTGAAGTTACCTGGGAAATTTTAGAAACCACCTGACACTGGGGACTTGGCTGAGTTCATGGCCAAGGTTGAGTACTGTACTAACCACACCATCTCATTCATTCCTGCTTAACCCCGCAGCAGCCCTCTGAGGCAGGTAGTTCTCCCCCGTGTTACAGGTCATGAGAGTAAGGATCGGAGAGGTGCAGTCACTTGCACACACGAGCACAGCTGGGACTAGAACCCAGCTGCTTGTGTCCCACTCCCCCATCTGCCTCTTCCTGAAGTGGCTCAGCCGACGCGCGCTGTTGGCCAGCCACTGGGAGTAGATCAGAGGCTGCCCACTGCGAGCCAGCGATGGACTGGGCAAAGGTGGCATTGGAATAGGGACAGTCCTCAAAGAGGAACTGGGGCCCTCTTCACCTGGAGGCATCAGGTAAGGTTCTCACAAAGAAGTAACGTGGGGAGCGAAGCCAGAGGGGTGCGAGTGTGTGAAGAGGGTAGGGAGCGGCGGACAGTCTGGAAGCTCTGAAACGGGACGGCTGGGTGGACGAGACTGATGGGATGCATTAAGCAAGAAAAGTCAGCTGGGGAAGGTCACAAACAGCCCTGGCGTTGCGCTCAAGAATTTAGAAACCCCGCTTTCATCCACCCGCAACCTTGCCTGAAGCCGTTGCATGCTGCTGAGTCTGATGCAAAGAGTAAGGCGCCAGAGCCCCACCGGGTCTTTATCCCGTGAAGGGAGAGGGGAGAAAAGAAGTGTCCGGCCGTTCGTGGCACCCTGCGCTCGGCTTACTGCCCTGCCGTCACCGTCTTGGAATCGTTAACAGTTTTACCGTTGAACCCGCGTGTGGCGAGGGCTGACGGGACGGGAGCACGCGCAGAGAAGACTCGCACAAATCGGCGCCCCCCGCAGCCTCGCCGTCCCCCGAGCAAATGTAGCTTCTCGGTGCCCCTGGCACAGAGCTCCAGTGTACCCGCGGCGCGTGGGAGGTCAGCAAGACCCAGCTGGCTTGCCAGGGAAACGCGTCGATGTCCACGACTGAGTAAGTGGGGCGCTGAGCACCCCAAGAGGCACCATTTTGCGGTAGAAGCAGAGCTCACTTCCACGCTGAGAGAAGGCGCTGGTGTTTTAAAAAACACGAATGAGCACAGAGAGCTGGCAGAGTTCCCGTTCGTATTGGCCAGCCGTCTCTTGTGAAAATGGGGACATGGAAGAAGATGGAGCAACCACGGTTCTCTTTCCATTCTCATCAGTAAGGCAAAGGTAGATAGAGAATGTGAGGAGAACGTGCGTTAGTGGAGAACTGAAATAAACACAGTCGAGTTAGTTCCGTGCAGCATTTCCACTGTCTGGTAAGAACAGAATACAAATGTATATACGAGTTACAAAATATGATTCTGCATATGTTAGCATTTAAAACTGGCATTGCACAGTATGAAGTTGAACAGTAAAATTCATGCTAATAATTTAAAGTTTTATTTTTCTTTACATGGAATGACATTAAATAGTAAATTTTAAAAACACCATGTGAAGTCTAGAAAGAGACCGTGAAAGAAAGAAAAAAGCTTTGTGTGGTAGTATGACACTTTTTTTACTTAACAACACCTCTTTCCGGCATATTCATTTTGTACTGGGTCCCCCAAATCATGTCACCAGCCCCGGTAACACCCAATCTCTGCCCTCAAAAAAAAAAAACGAAACAAACAAACAAACAAAAAAACCAGCTATTTGTAGAAGATCCACGTGGAATACCTATTAGTTGTAATCTGTTGTACTCTTCCAAGCAATCCTGTGAGCTGGGCCAGCACTGAGTAGTTGTCACAGAAGAGGAACGACAAGCCACCTGAGATCCCATAGCAATGTGGTCATCTGTGGTCAGAATCGAGGTTCACATCCCAGGCTTTCTGACTCCAAGACGTGTCCCCTCTCCATCATGTTGCCTTACATTAAGTGGATCTAACTTTAAAATTTTTTTTTGGATTCCAGATTACAGATTTTTAGGACAAGAAAATAAAATTTTTCCAACCCCCCAAAATTTTTTTTTAAAGATGGCTTTACTAAAAACGCCAAAACCAGCCCTCTGCTGTGCCAGTTGTCACATTATTACTGTCGTTATTTGTTCCCTGCGCTAGACAGGATTCCTTGATAGCAGAAGCTTTTCTTTTTGACTTTTATTATAGAAAATTTCAAATTCTTACAAAATAAATGAACTCCCATGTCTCCATTGCCCAGCTTCCACAGTTATAAACCTTCTGTCATTCTTTTTCTTCTTTTAGATTTAAGAAAAAAAATTTAATAATGGCAGCGATCACCACCGCCCATCCCAGAATGTTTATCGTCTTGCAAAACCAAAACTCCATACCCATTAAACAACAACTTCTCGTTCTCTCTCCCTCCAACCGCTGGCGACCACCATTCTACTTTGTCTCTGTGAAACTGACTACTCACGATATGGGGGAATCAGACAGTATTTGCCCTTTTGTTACTGGTTTATTTCACTTAGCATAATGTCTTCAGGGTTCATCAGTGTTGTAACACGTGCCAGAAATTCCTGCCTTTTTAAGGCTGAATAATATTTTGTTGTACGTATATTTTGTTTATCCATTTATCCCTAGACACTTGGGTTGCTGCCATCTCTCGGTTGTTGTGAATAATGCTGCTATAAACAACATTGTGCCATTCTTGTATCTTCTATGCCTTCATCCATTCCCCATCCCTCATTGGATTATTGACGTTAGTCAGAGGAACTATATTTTATTCATCTTTGTATTCTCCTAACACAAAGCTCGCATAGTAGGTGTTTTTTCAAATGCGTTTTGGATGGATGAATCTTCCAAAATTATTGTCTTTTTAATTTTAAGCAAGGCCCAGAAAGAGAGAACATCTCCTTTTTTACTTAGACTCATAAAGTAAATGTGAAATTTTGCTAAAAATTATGTTTATGAATGAGAATAAGAATTCAGTACTTTAAGTATGGATCAGCAAAACAAGGGATATTGCTGAAGAATCTGCTGGCAGTTTTCCTTTTTATACCAGTACCAGCATGGCTGTGGGTAGAAACTGTTTATTTGGCGAAATAGTAAAAACCTTTGGAGTCGCCAGCTTAACATTTTAACAAAGATCGACTCATTAATAATGAAATTTTCAGTTGATTCCGTACATCAAGAAAATAATTTAAGAGTAAAACTTATCTTTTTGTAACCAAGTCCTTGACAGGGTTAAGCAGCTTTGTTTAACTGTCCTCAGGTCATAGACGGAAAAGTCTGGTAATGGGATCTAAGCTTGAAAGCTCACGGCCTGAGTTCCCTGCATTAATGTCCCTATCAGCCAGTAGCCCCAGCGCCTAGAGTGTAGACAAAAGGTTTAATCAGCCGAACAGGAGAACTAAATCGGCACTTCTTACAAAGGAGGGAATTAACGAGACACCTTGCTTACTCCTCTCCACTGCGGAGAGAGTAGAGTGGGGGGCGGCCATTCCCACTGCAGGAAGGGGATGGACAAGCTGATGGAGGGGGCTTGGCCTCCTGGAGTTGGGCCTATGGCGGAAAGAGCCTTCCCGAAGGGCCTGGGAGCGGGCAGGCCCAGGAGCCGTTTGTCTCCGAGGGGCTGGTGCTCTGTGTGTCTGGCGGGAGAACCTGAGCGGTTCCACCTTTAACGAGAACCCTCTTGCCGCCCCCAGCAGGCTCCGCGGGGCAGACAGGGGGAGCGGAGTCCTCAGGAAAAACCCGAGTCCAGAGCGGACCACACACGTGATGGCGGCAGCCGGCCTCGGAGGCCGTGGGGACACAGATCGCCAGTGCTGCCACTCAGGGTTCCTAGGACGTGGGGCGAGTTACTTTGCCTCCTTTATTCTGTAAAGATGAGGCGGGATGATGTTGTTGTTGTGCCCTTGGGAGGTGAGTCGCTTCAAGGGAATGAGTCCTGTGCACCTGTTGCCGTTGAGACCTTTATGCAGGACCCCTGGTGAGTGTCACTGCCTTCCAGGGCTGGTACAGAACAGTGGCCCTGAATGGGTGGATTCCGCTCACCTAACTCCTGTCCACCGTTCCCAGCTCCGCCGGCCCATGCCCTGGATTAGCCTTTTTCTCTTCTGACCCACGTGGGCATTTTGCGGGCCCCACCCCCACCCCAGTAGCACTGAACTGTGTGGTAGTATCTGTTTCCATGTCTAAATGACACTGCCGACGTTGTTCTTCAGCCTCTTTGCAGAAAAAGCCCCCGTTGTCACATTTCCCGTGAATCTGTCCCATCCGTATCCATTTCCTTGTTTTCCATTTCTCTTTTTATGGTGCAGACATCTGATCCAGGGGGATGTCACCTCCAGTAAGTAGACAACAGGCCCAAAATGTTCATGTCTCCCCAAAGGTGAGATTCTTTCTGCTCTCCTGTAGCTACATCCTGCCTCAGGCTACCCTCACATACAAATCTGGTTGCAAACTCTCTTGAATTTATTGGTCCTTCAGCAGACTCTCCTTCCTGGCAATGCTGGGCCAAAACGCCAGCAGTGAATGCTAGCAACTCGATGAGCATTTCCTCTGAGCAGCTCTAAACTCCCCGGACACAAGTGTCACTCACCTGGCATTGTGCTCTGAGACCTCTTTACCCGTCAGGAGAGCAGTGTCTCAGCCACCCTGAGACCACAGGGCTCCTGTGACGGGAACCAGAGTCAAGCTCATTCTGTGGTTCTTTAACCAACATCCCTGAGCTTCTAAGTGGGGGCTAGGCTCTGTGCTGTCCCCAGAGAATGTGCCCTCTTGAGTTCTTGGTCACGGGGGACAGCAGTGGAGATTACCTAGCACTGAAGGGTGCATAAGGTACTGTGGGAGCATCAGGCAGGGGTAAATGATTGCAGCAAAAAGACCTGTGCTTAAGAGAAAGATAGTCCACATGGAAGGAATAGAACTGGCTAAAGCAAGGATGAGAATGGGACAGGACATGGCATGTGATTAGGAGCATAAGGTATGTGGGGCAGCAGAATAAAGGAACACAAAAGGACCCTGGAAAAGAAAGCCAGAATCAGCTTAGGAAGGGTTTGTTTGCCCAGCTAAGAGGCTAGGACTTTTTCTTTCCTCTCTCACCCAGGACCCATGCATGTGTCCTACGTGCTGCTAGGCGTACAACATTAAGCAAAACAGGTGCCTTTCCTGTTTACATGGAGCATATAGTCTAGTGGGAGAAACAGACATTAATCAAATAATCACTCAAATGGAACATCTCTGCAATCAAAATTCTTGAGCAGGACAGTGACATGATAACAACTGGCGTCTTAGAAATTACTCTGCCCAGAAGAATTGGAGTAACTGGGAGCAATGACACAGGAGAGAGAGAGACATAGAGTTAAACCTCCACCACCATCGTCAGGCCTGTGCCGGAGTAGGGGGAGGGAGAGCAGGGCCCCCCGTGGGACATTGCACCGGTAAAATGGGAGAGACTTAGAAAGTCTGACAGGACTACTGTGGGTCGCTATGGATAATGACCATGGAAGGAAGGAAGGAAAGGGAGGGAGGAAAAGAGGGAAGGAAGGAAAAGATTTGGGGTACGGTCCAAACGGGGTAATAATTAGGGGTTTGGGCCATTTTGAGTTTGAAGTGCTAGTAGGCCATCTACGCGGGGACGGTGACATGGGTTTGGAGCTCACAAAGGACGTCTGAGCTGATGATGTTTATCAGGAGTCATTTGGTGCGTGAGTTCCACTGCGCTCACAGAGGAGAGCACCTGGGAGAGAACGAATTACCCCGCTGTGGTCCCAAGGGTCAGAAGCGAAACTTCAGGCCACGGGAGTGGCCTTCTCGTTGGGCTGCTCACGGTCCCTAGCTGATCTCTCAGCTGTTCAGCAAGGAAGGTGTGAATCCGTTCAAAGTAATAAATGGCAGGAGGATTCTTTTTCCTGTGGAGCTGGTCTATTTTTTCTCTCACGTTATAAAGCTTACATCGTTTCCCTTCTTGCTTCAGCAGCCAGGAAGCTCAGAGCTAATTTTATAACTTAATTTTTAGAAATCATGCAAAACCTGCATATCTAGATACTGTTTTCTCATATAATTACGTTTTACATATTTATGTCTTTTCCACGTCTGATTTTTTTCTTTGTTTAAGGGTTTCACGTAAGCTGCCTCAGACCCTTTGTAAAATTAGGCAGAAGGTAACTGTACAAAAATAAATATTGCCCTCACCCTGACTTTTTTGGGTCATGCTTGCAGCCCTTGTGCAGTAAGTCTGCCCAGGCGCTGAGCTAATATTGGCTCAATTTAAGCAGAAGGAATTTTGGAACTTACAGCAGCTAGACAGTAAATTTAACACTCACGTAATTCATTAAAACAGGATAAAAGTGGAGCTTCAAACATCTCTGTGTTTGCCACCAAGTCTGTTCAGGGCGGGGTACCTTGACTTCAGTTCAAGATGTAAAAATCTAATCTCTCAAAATTGAGAGTACACCACCCAAACTAAAGACTCGTCTGTGTAGATGACCACTCCAGGTGCCTTCAAAGAAGGATTGAGGTGTCAACTACAAGATGGGATGTTTTTTAAACTTAGGGTGTCATTTTCTTGACTCAGAAAATATAGTTTGGTAAAAGGAAACTTCCTTATCAAACAACACATACACAAAATCGGATGGTAAATTTTATTTTTGATCATCCCTGCTTTTTCATATAAATAATTACTTTAAAATTTTAATTTACTATTGGCTAAGATCACCGTGTAAATGATTTTCAAACCCTGTTCCACAGCTTGTGCCTTAGGGGCCGCAAAGGTGCTAGGAGTGGGGGGTCGGGGAGGGCGGGCCCTCAAGCACGGGGAGGCCAGCCACCACCCCCGCCCCCAGCTCCCTCGGGGTAGCCGGCTGTTGTATGTAGCAGGGCTCCTTCTGCATAAGGTGCTACCTGAAGAAAGGGCTCCACTCCTAAAAGTGAAAAGTTTGGAAGCCGTCCCATCTGAGGGCCCATCTCACCGACTCGCTGTCGGGATGTGGAAGGTTTGGAATCGGGCCTTTGGCTCTGTGACTTTGGGGGATAACCTCCTCCCTGACAAGGCTTCCCCCTCCAGAGGACAGGGTGCCATCAGTGATAATAGCCACTTCACCCGGTAACGGAGGAGCTCGCTCATCTAATCGGCAGATGTAGACGCCCTTCCGACCCAGTTAAGAACCGACCGCCCTCACTCCATCCCTCTGTCCATCCTGTCCGCTCTCTGTTTACCAGGAGGAGCCGATCACCTTCTGTGAGGAGGCCTTCGTGTCCCACTACCGCTCTGGAGCCATGAGGCAGTTCCTGCAGAATGCCACCCAGCTGCAGCTCTTCAAGCAGGTGCGTGGCCCGCGTCTGGAATGGTCACTGGGCACCGAGGCCTCAGGCATGGGCGGGGCTCGGGCCTCAGCCTGAAGCGGCCCAGGGTCTAGGGAGGCGGATTGGGTGAGGAGGGAGGTCAGCAACCAGACAGACCCTCGCAAACGTGCCACGCGGTTTGACACGTTGTCATAAACACGCAGCCGGTTTTCAGAAACTCGCCTTTTTGAACCTCCCAGTTCCAAAGGCCCTTTCCTGTCCTGGGAAGCCTGGTGGTTCTTTGCTCATTCGCCAGGGTGCCCAGGGAACGGCGTTTTTCCTGGTTTCTTTGTGGACGCTGTTAACGCTTTTATTCTTTCTCTTTGTAGTTTATTGATGGTAGACTAGACCTTCTCAATTCCGGCGAAGGTTTCAGCGATGTTTTTGAAGAAGAGATCAACATGGGCGAGTATGCTGGTGAGAAGCGTTTCTTTTTTTTTTTTTTTTTTTTTTTTTCCCTGTGCTGTGGGCTGGTAGGCGGGATTAGGGTGGCTTTGGCAAGGAGTGGCAGTGACTTCTTTTTTCCTTCAGTGAGGACTGGGGAAAAACTGATTTCAACCTTGGCCTTGAAATGTTTGAAGAATTCCTCTTTATTTTCCGATGAGATGTACATTGCCCCACCTGCAATCCTCTGTCCTGGGGTCCGTTGCTTCATGCGGGGCGGGAAGCAAAGTCTGGTGGAACGTAGTGGCCAGCATGGTACGGTGGAAAGCACAGGAGATGACCCGGATTCGGATCGGGACACCGCCTCCTTACTAGCGGGGAGAGCTTGGTCTTGTCATTTCACCTCTGTCGGCCGAAGTGTCCCTGTCTAGGCACCGAGAGTAACTGCCTGCCTCCCAGGAGTCCCGCTGCGATTAAGTCAGAGTCCACGAGGGAAGGGTTGGGCAGTCACCCGGGACAGACCCCAGCACAGGATCTCTGCTCCGTAAATGTCTCTTAAGAGGTGAAAATCATTGCCGAGCAAGTGTGTCGTCGCCGCACGCTTTTAGATCCGGAGGGGTCGTCCCCTCCTTTTTCAGAGGACGCAGCTGAGGCCCAGAGAGGCGTTAGTGGCTGACTCTGCCTCCTGAATCCCCGCCCGGCCTTCTCTCCAAGTCCCAAAGCCTCAGTCGTTGGCAGCAGAGTCAAATCTAAATGAAAAACAATAAGAATCGTGCTGCTGGCCCCTCTTATTGCCGAGCATGTGTCTTGTCTGGACCGACAGGCGGTCCATACACTCAGAGCCAGGCAGAATCTCACCTACGAAACGCCTTCTGCGGGCCTGACCAAGCCGCGCTGCGTGGAGAGCACTATGACTCCTTAAGACCAGCGTGCGCGTCTGCGGACAGTGAGAGGGGACCGTTGGCAGGCCTTTCCTGAGCACCTGCCGTGGCCAGAGCCCGGGGGAGGAAGAAATGGAGGACCCGGTTCTGCCCTCAGTATTTTTAGACCGCCGGGAGGAAGAGATGCACAGCTCAAGACAAATGCACATTAAGCCTGTGAGGGAAGAGTAGAAACAGGTTTTTGTGCGGTTAGAACAGGGCTCTAAGAATTCTCACGGTGCAACGGAACTTCACAAAGCGGGCAGGCAGGCAGGGCGGACTCGAGCAGCTGACCATTCGTCCTGGGGAGACGGGCTTTATTTATGTGTTGCTAAGTCAGGTCACCCGGAGCATCTCGGAAAGCTGTTTACTGATCAGACCTTCTTGTCCCACCACTTAAAATGAACATGTTCCCCAACAACGCCTCCTCCCTCTTTCTCTGTCACTACTCAGGCGTGCCGAGTGCCGAGTGTATGTCCAGCGGTGTGCGTACGCTGGGGCACGCGGCCCCGTGTTTCCTGCCCTGGGGTGGTGCCCAGATTCTCAGGGGCTGAGGACCTCTGATCGAGTGCTTCTTACAGTAGAGCACTGCTCAGAGGAGGACTAGGAAGAGCTGGCAGAGGAAGTGAGCTGTGAGCTGGCTGTTGGGTGCTCAGCAGGGAGAGTAGGGAGCGGTGGCCAGGCCAGGGGAACAGCGTTTACGAGGGAGCGGAGGCCTGCAGGGCGCGTGGTCAGGGACCCCGAGGTAGGTCTTTAAGGTCAGAGCCTCAGTGGCCCAGGATAGAGAGGCAGAGGGTGGGCGGTGCTGGAACGAGACAGGAGAAGAGGAGCAGGACTGCCAAGGGGTCTGCCCTCCGTCCGGTAGGCAGCGAGAAGGGTGCAGGCATGGACTCAGGGCACTGGTAGGATCAGATCCCTGTCTGAGAAAAAAAGCCCGAGGAGGCAACTGGCTGCCGCTTCCTTCAGGGGGTGGGGCGTGGGAGCCTCCGCGTTCTGGAAGCAATCGGAGGAACTCCCGAGGGCACATAACTTCTTTAAATGACAGCTTCTCTGACTCCTCTTTCCCCAGGCAGCGATAAACTGTACCATCAGTGGCTCTCCACAGTCCGGGTAAGTGTGCACCCCCCTCAGAGCCACCTGGGCCCCTCCTTAGCCTCCTGGCAGCCCTCCGCTTCCCCTGCCACCCACAAGGGTATCATTCGGCCTGGGGCACTTTGTTCTCTCAGCTGAAGATGCTTTTGTTTGTGAAGCCAGGTGGAGGCTACCAGGATGAGACTGTCCAAACCATGCCTGGTGAGGGCGAGAGCCAGGAGAAGCTTCCTCACCTCAGGAAGCTGGCCAAGGCCTGTCAAATTGATGTTGTCATAGTAAAGCATTTCTGGGTGTCTCCTTTTAGGGCCAGTGCAATTGGGACATCTCCATGGGAAAACCAGAAATGTGTCCCTTGCTGCTCTGCATTTTTTTCACAGCCAAGGCTCCTGGGAAGACGGAGAACATGTCACTGAGAGTTTTGCATCCCCTCACTGTTGTGAACAGTTTTCTGTTGTGTGGGAAGCTAGGTTTAGGGCTTCAGAAGCCACTACAGAATTCAGATTCTTGCCTTTCTCTGACACGGGTTTATCAGCAAGCACGTACGGAAGGCCTGTGCTCCGGGCGCCTTGCTGGGGACGGGGGGTACAGTGGGAAGCAGACACAGGCCCTGCACTGGGGAGCTCCGCGTCTTGTTGGGAAGGCAGGCACGTAAACAGGCAACTCCAGCATAATGTGATAAGTGTTCTCTCCTGCTCGCGGGCCAAGTGCACTGCTGCCAAGGCGGGTCCCTTGGAAGTGGCTGCAGTTGGCCGAGAGTAAGCAGTTCCTCAGTGAAAGACTTCTTTTGTTCTTCTTGGATGACCAAACATGGCACTTGGCAAATCGTAGACAAGCAATAAGGACTTGTTGATTGATTGATAAAGAGAGTTTTACTACTCCAAAGGACCATTGAAATAGAATACTGAGTAATTTTGGAAAGCAGTGTGGAATAAATGAGTAGGTGAAAATTTCGTATTGTCCTACAACACAGAGTGCTTTCTAGGTCAAATTGTAATGTTTTTAATTAAAACTCAAATGTTCTAATATGGGCAGTTAAAAAAAATTTGTGCTAAAAGTTAATTCCAATAACTATCATACTACATCTCGTTCTTTTATGTAGCCACTGGATCCAGTCTCTGTCTGTTCAAACCAGTTGGAATTATCTTTCCACACCACTACACATCCAATTATGTGATGCATTTGAATAAAACCCTCTAGAGTGTAGGCTCCTTGGCCTGGCCCTTCGTGAGCCGACCCCATCTGGCCTCTCAGCCCAGCTTGTCATTCCTCCCATGGTACACTGGCCACTTGTTACTCACAGACACGCCGTGGCTTTTTAGCTCGTGTACTTTTTATGTGCAATTTCCTATCCCTAGGATGTTCTTACCCTTCCTTTCCACCATGCCCCCTGCTTACGAACTCCTACTCATCCTTCACGGACCAGGCCAGATGGTTCATCCTCTAAAGCCTCCTTTGACCTTCCAAATGACTGCACAGCCGGTACAGCTCTGATGTCGCTGTGGACCCTGGTGCACCACGTGGACTGGAGGTCCTCAAGGCAGAGAGCGGCCCTCCTGTGGCTCGGTACCTTCAGAGCCTAACGTGGGGCCCTCACTCTGTGAGCCCCCCAAAGTGTCTGGGCTCATGCACTTCACACGCATGCATTGCCTCCTCTGTGGACTGGGAAAGCCTGGCCCCCTTCTCTTCCTCTTCCTCTCCTGCTCTCCTAAAGAAACTGGGCCAAGAAATCAGTCTGTTGGATTTATGCTAAAGCCGTGGTTAACATTTATGGCTATTCATTCTTCCCTTTTCTCAAGATACAGAAGTTAAGGAAGGCAGCCTACCAGACGGATTTAAAAACAACACAAAAAACCAGGGTGAGGGAAGGAAGGCGCCTGGCTGAGGGGAGCATATTTCCAGAGCAAGTCCTGGCTGGTCAGGCCCCCAAGTGTCTGCCCCGGCTGGGTATTAGCTAGAGTCCATTCTTATGAAACTTACCTCCATGCCCTCTGAGGTGACTAGAAGCCGTAGATTATTGTGAAGAAAACCTTGCCTCAGAGAGGGCCTTTTCTTGCAGGCAGTGGACAGGTGCCAAGCAAAATACTGAGCCTAGAGTCCCCCCTCAGCTAGTTATCACCATCCTTATCCCCAACACCACCCCCCATACCCACCCATGGTGATTCTGCCATGGCCATAACTAATTGCCTGAGACCAGTTACCATCGAGGCCTGTTCCTCTAATTAAGTTCCACACTCTCAAAGTGTTGCTTAACTTGATTAAAGAGAAGCAGTCTTTGTTGGTGTTGGCCTACTATATCTTCAGTCCAAATTGCTAATTGACATTTTTATTATAGAAAGGAAGTGGAGCAATTCTGAATACTGTGAAAACGAAAGCAAACCCGGCCATGAAGACCGTCTATAAGTTTGTAAGTACTGGTCTTGGTCTCAAGACCCACACAGATCTGTTCCTTAGCATGACGAGACTCTTAAATATACCTGATCCTATACGCAGAGATGACTCACAGGCTGCCATGCTGTTTCCTAAAGCTCTCAATGCTCTTAGAATTATTTAGCATTGATATTTTATGACCAGGTCAGTGACATTTTTCATTTAAATTGTTTCTGCCTACAGTCGCTGTGGGGGAAATGGGAGGCTACTGGTTTTAGCTTTTAAAATGTAGACTGGGTGGGCAGAATTCTGCTGCTCTGTGTCTGTACCCCTAAGACCTGGGGGGGGGTATATTCTCTCGGGTGTTCTGACAAACGTTTCCTGTGTGTATCCCCATTATCATGTCCAAATAAAGGAGGTCCTTTGCAGGTTACTGAAGCATGTTCATGGTGGGACACACCCCCTAATTTTTGTCCCAAATTCATCATCTCTCTCATCACTGCCCTATAGGAAATGCATTGTTTGTGAAACTCGTGCCCACAGCAGAGTGAAAATAGGAGAACACGTCAGTTCCCGATGCTCCATCTTTTACAAGCCTCAAGTATTTTTTTTTCTCATGATTTCTCTTGCTTGCTAATTTGACTCCGAGCCACTTAACTGGGGCGGTTTTGTTTTATTTCCATTTTTAATTTTGTTAGTCCTTTCTGTGCTTAAATTGTAGTTATTTTAATGGGGTGGGTGGCTGCCAGCAGAACCACACAGGTCTGAAATGACAAAATAAAAGCCAGGGTATCTGCCCAAATGAGCTGTGGGAAGTGGCACTGGAGAAGCCCAGAGATGTGTCTGTCCAGGCCATTCAGCCTGGGCAGAAAACTGGTCCTGAGACCCCGCCCTAGTGAAATGTAATAGGTAGGTATTCTGAATCTTGCAGCCAGCAAAGCTGCTGCTCTACTCTTACTGGTAGCTGTCACCAGGCTGCTGAGATAAATAATTATAGAGAGCAGAAGAAGGGCTTTGGAAAGGGGGAAAAAAAAATCTGTGCCATCAAAAATGCAGAAAATAAAATCTCTGTAGCCTCTTTAAGGGATTTTTTTTAACCTTTTAACATTGTATTTGTTTTCATAGCCATTATGTTTTCAACTTGATGATCCCATTTTTCCTTCCTTTTTCTAGTCATCAGAGAAGGTGATTGGCGACGGACTGAAATCAAGCATAGTCCCTGCTGGAAACAGAAAGGGAATCTTAACTTAAATTAATTTTTCATGCAGGCAAAAGATCATGCAAAAATGGGAATAAAAGAGGTGAAAAACCGCTTGAAGCAAAAGGTACTTGAAGTTCTTATTCAAAATGTATAAGCACCGTGTATGAAATGCGTGGCCACAGAAAGTCTGATGTGATCAATAGAGGGCTGTTTGATACGGTGTTGTTAGCACACTTCAAAATGCATTACCAGCTGTCCAGGAGTTTTCACACTGTTATAAATATTCACAGACAAAAAAACTGTCTTCAAATAACATTAAGACTCTGGCTTAAACCCACAAAGGCAAGCAAGTTCAGTTACCATTGTCCGTCTGCCCCTTGCCCTCCCACCACCCCGGGTGCAGGGGCCACGGGGTCTGTAGAAACGGGCTCTGGCCCGGCCTCCCCGTCTGGACACCGCTCCCTCCCGCACCAGTCCTCTGCCCTGGGGCTGGTCGAAACCAAAACCAAGAAGCACCTCCAGGGAGATGACAACCATGGTCCTGGCATGCACGAGGCCGCCATGCGGACGCAGGGCTCCGAGGGCGGGTTTAAGGAGGACACTAGGGGCCGTCCTCGTGGTGGTGGTTTTGACCGAGAGGAGCCCCGCAATTCATGTTGAGACGCTTGAGGGGCAGGAAGAGGCTCTGACTGTCTTCTTGGGCCACCAGTAAAATCGTAGGAAACCATCCAGGCTACATCCGGGCTAAGAGCCCCCTGCCTGCTTCTGGATACTTGCACTGGGGTTCTGGGGGTGCGGGGTGGAGATATATAGAACAGAGGGGCATTTTTCACATTGTGGTGAATGTCCCTGTTGTCATTATTGTTCCCACCCTTCATTAAGGGTGGTCCAGGTGATAGGAGCTTCGCCTTTAATTCTTAGAACCACCCTGGGGACGGTCGTTCCCATTCTTGTGTATGAGACTATGGTTCACAGGCAAAGTCAAAGTCGTTTGCCCACGGGTCACACTGTTTGAGCCAAGATTGGATTCCAGATCATCCACTCCCAGCGTCTGTGCTCCTACCTGCCGCTGCCGTGTTTCGTGCCGCCTTCCCAAAACAGGTGTTTTGTTTGCCAAAAGATGTTTGGGATCACTTCCTTCCTTACGCCACACCCCAAATGCGCCCCTCTAACAAGAGCCTTTGTCTGTCTCGGCAGTTTTAAAAAGCTGAAAGCAGTTGTAATTTTATGAAGTCAGAAAAGACCTCTAATTAACTTGAAGTGGTCGAAGGAGTTGATTCCTTTCTTTTAATTGCAGAATAATTTGCTCTGACTAAGCATTTAAATTCTTAGTTTCAGCTGAAAGTGAATGTTCAACAGCTGAGATTCAGGTCATACGATAAAAATCTTGTAACGTAAACCCAGCTTGACTGGTCTGCTGCACCCTGCCAGAGACTGGCAGGTGGGATGCTTTGCTTGGATGCTGTTTACGTCTCTAAATATACCTTTTTATCCCCATCCCAGTCACATGTAACCGAACTGCATCACTGATGTTAAATGGAGTGGCGGGGAGGGAGGAATTCTCTCACTGGATTTTCCCTCCTAGATGACTAGATCCGAGGCTCTGGCTGATATTAGAAGGTTCTTGAGATAAGCGGAGGAAGGGGCCCCTCCACAGGCCCTGCCTCCCTCCGCCTGCACGCAGCGCTACCCAAATCCCCTTTTCGTGATTCATAACATTTCTGCAAATTACCAGTTAAGCTCAGGTTTTTTGACGATGGCGTTCGAAGGTTCCCTTAAACGATCTAGATCACTCTCCTTCCACGCCGTCTCCCTCGGCGTCTGAAGCTGAGTTTCTCCTCCCCGCGTCCGCTTCCCCCTGCCAGTCCTGTTCAAGAACAGCTTCAGGAGATGACGCTCTACAGAGAGTGTCAGTGCATTTCAGGTGACGCGAATGGTGAAGGCATTTTATAGAAATGTGGCTTGTCACCATCGGATTGTTGACAGATCCATTAGTGCACCCTGTTCAATTTTCACTTTCCCCCCTTCGGTCTTACAGATCTCTCCAGACCTGATACTTTGCAGTGGTTCTTGGGGGAGTGCCTTTGTAATTGAAAGTCCAGCCGTGGTGGGCGTGGGTGGGACTTGGCCCCCCGCAGCGCCCTGCAGCCCCCCGTTCTTGAGCTCATTTAGGATCTGGCTTCATCCGACCTCTCTCACTGCAGCAGAAAATATTTTCGTGGCTTTTTGTTCCCCTCCCCTTGGCCTCCTCCCTTCTACATGGCAATATATATCTATGTGGCTCCCCAGATATACGGGTAATACAGACACCTCCAGTTTGGTTTCTGCTCTGAAATGGAGGCAATTCCCAACAAAGACCCAATTTTCAAATGTACTGGGTTGCCACCTGGCCTCCTCTAACTCTGTGCATAGCAATGGTGACCTCGCAGATATAATCAAGAACCCCATCTTGCCCTCTGTGCTCACGCCTTGGGTTTGAATTGCAAATAGAGAATGTGGGGCCGACCTGTGGAGAGGTCACCATGGTGAGTGGAGGGTCCGTCTCTAATATGACTGAGCAGAGCCCCTTCTCCAGCCCTTGTTCATTTGTGCTGCAGATTTTCAAAGCATGTGAAACGGGAGCTTTCAGGGTGTCCTTGTGACCATCGGCAAATAATTGTAATAGATGCTGTGGTGTGGCTTTATTCCACACCTGCGCTGCTTCAGCCCAACAACAAAAAAAAAAGGACAGATAACATATTTCTCTGGATAAATGGAGCAAGGTGGTCAAGTTCGTCTATAGCTCGGCCTCCTTTGAAGCCTGACTTGCTCAAAATTAGAAAGCAGAGAAAAGGCAAAGATGCTGCCTGGTTGTCTGTTTCTGAAGGGAGAAGGGAGCGTTCTCCTCCAGAGCATCTCCTGTCAGACCTGGCCTGCAGAAGAGAAGGCTGCCTGGCTGGGCTTGTGACTGTCGACTGTCAGGAGAGCATCATGCTTGGGGCGGGTCTCAGGAAGCCCCGTTTCAAAAGCTGGGGCCACACGCCCGTCCCTCCTCACCTGCAGGGAACATTAAGATATTCACATAAGGATATAAGGATGTCTTTCTTTCTTTCTTTCTTTCTTTTCTTTCTTTCTTTTTTTTTTTTTTTTTTTTGCCTATTGGGGAATCCCTGAAAAATTACTTTTTTTTCTTCAATATCAAATGATTTTATCAAATCAGCCCATTTCACAGCTCCTTTTAAAGTTTCTGAATCTTTGATCTTTGACAGTTTAGTCGAGCTTGTTGATTTAGTTTCTGTGATTAAAAGGACCGAATTCACAGTTGGGTTAGCGAAGGCCAGACGTTTTCTAGTGCATCGAGGGGAGTCAGTAAGCGCGTGTGGGACCGGGAGATCGAGGTAGACTCCTGCAGAACAGACATTTTCACACCTTAGCACACAACCATCAGCTCCCCGTCTCCAGACAGGCTGTAGCCTCAATCACGGAAATTCCAGCTCTGGATACATTTTGGTACCTGTGTTCGTATTTTAATTTGCCATGGTACGAAGCAGACTGAAAATGGAGACCAGCAGTCCGAGCGGGAGACGGTCAGGCCCCCACCTCACACCAACGCCATGGCCTGGTACTGGGGCTCCTGAGGCAGACGAGCTGGATTCAGTGCTGGTGGTGAAAGGTATCAACTGTGTGACCTTGAGGGAGTTACTTGACCTCTCGGAACCTAGTTTTCCTCTTCTATAAACGACGAGAAATTAGAGATTTTTACTGGATTATTCTAAGGATTAGATTTAGAGATTTTTACCGGATTGATCTAAGACATAGAAGAGGTAATGGGTTTAACAGCAGCACTTAATGGCCACTCAGTAAATTAGAATTTGCACCCGGTTCCATTCCTCAGACCCCACATCCGGAGCAGCCGGTCCGCCCACCCCCACATGCACCTACCCCAAGACCACGGTCAGCTTGGGAAGAACCCCCTTGTGGTCATCCACACAGCAGTGTTCCCGCAGCGCAGCTCTGACCCAGTCACTCCCTTGGTTCAAACTTTCCAGCCCTTTCAAACCGTCCGCCTCCTTGGCCGGGAGGCTCTTGGATGCCCCAGCTGCTGGACCACTTAACCAGGCTGTGCTTTCTAGCGGTCCAGGGCTGGGAATGCTCTACTCACATCTCTGCCTCATGAAGCCATATCCCCAGCTTCTTCCTCGTCCAGCCCCCAGGGGCACTGAGAGCCCCCTGCCCACTCCGGGTTCCTGCCTCCTGGCTACTAATGGGTACTCTCTCTAAGGACTTTCCATGTCCTTGCCTCCTCCACAAACAGACGGAGATTCGATCTGTCACGATTTTGGGTCTTAGCAGATGCTTAGGGAAAGGATAGGAACTGAATTATTTTCTGGCCCCTTTCCTTTACCAGCCGATGGAAACTTGTAAGAAAGACCCCTGTGCTCTGAGCCAAGCCATAGGGCTCGCGAGAAGAGATCTGCCACCCTGTGGTGGCCTCTGATCTGCAGCTCTGTCTAGTGTCTTCCTTCTGTGTGGTTTCGGGAACAGATTTACCCCTCCTTTCAGCTTCTTGGTTTTGCTTTTTTTAAATGACATTTCAATGGTCAGGGTTTTTTGTTGTTTGTTTACAAACAAAAAACATGTTTCTTGAAGAAAATTCAACAAATCAGAGAAGCAAAAAGAAAATGATCTCATTCTGTAGCTTGAATTTTCACTTACTATATCCTAAACATTTCCCAGACCACTGACTGTTTCTTCCACATGTCATTGTTTTAAATAGCTACCTAAGATTTTATCTGATAGACCCATATATACATTATCTAATCAGTCCCATTGTTAGATGCTTGCGTTAGTTCCAGTATTTTCTAGGCAAATGTCCTCATAGATAAAACCTCTGAGGGATTCTTAATTATTTCTTTAGGATACATTTCTAGAAATGAAATTAATGGGCCAAAGGGCATGCACCTCTTTAGGGTGTTGACATAAGTTGCCAATTTGTGTTCCCACCAGAAGGAAATGGGAATCCCGTTTTTCCCACATTTTTTTGCCAGCACCTTCTCTGTGAGCTCTTAGGCCACAATTTTTTTAATCATGGGAACAGGACTGGCTGTCACTGGATCCGTTCTATGTGTAACATCTCTGCTGGTAGATGCGGTAGAGGACGTGAACTAGCCCCATCTCTTTCTTGGCTGGGGCTCCTCCCACACTCTACTCCTCTGAGGAAGCAGCTGTCCTTCCCCAGGCGGAAGAAATCACGCAAAGTGAATACACTGGTGGACGAGGGCTGAGACTTTGTGAGAAGTCTTTTGCACCTTTGGGTTTTCTAGCTAAAATAAAATAAAATAAAATAATATCCTGCACTGCTTTTTGACACACAAGCACATTTGTATGTTGGACACATCAGCCTTTCAAATGTGAAGCTCAGCTGTAGAAAGATTTATCGGAGAGCATTTACTGCTTTCAAGGTTCTGGAGCAGAGAATTCAAACCCCAAAGAATTCACAGTCTATAGGGATAAGAAGATAAGTAGGCACCCAGGTATCGTAAGGCATGGCAGCATAGGATCATGTAAGGAAAGGGCTTTCTAACAAGGCGATCACAGACTTGTTAAGCACCTTCTCAACTCAGAATGCCTTCCCTTGTGCTGATGTTAAGAGCGATAAGGTTTAGGTGCCTGAAATCTCACAGCTCTTTGTTCCTCTCCTTTCTGGCTCTGTGGCTTTGGGGAAGTTGCTCTCTCCGAGCCCCATTTCCTCACCTATAAAAGAGTGATGCTCTTCCTCTTCACTTCATGGGAGTTGTGCAAAGTGGGATAGGGAAGGGTCAGGGTCTGGGAAAGTGCCTGCCAGTAGGAGGCGCTCGCCATAGGGCAGGTTTCTTTTGAGATGGTGCTCTTCCCGTTTTGCAGGATAAGGATCTAACATTCAATTTGCAGGGAACTGTCACTTTTTTTTCAAAGCTTCCTCACATCTCAGCCCATTTAACTCATTGTCCCAGTGGCTTTGAAGCTTCTCAAGCAGGTGGTGGTCTCCCCATTGTAAAAATAAAGAAATAGGTTGCAGAGAGGTTGAGTGAGTTGGAAAGATCAGACAGCTAGTTCGTGGTAGAAACAAAACTAGAAGGTGGTGTTTTTACGCATAAGCTTAACTAAGACACTTTCCCAAAACTACCACATACATTTTCTAAATAGCTATCATTTTACAGTTTTCATCACCATCGATTTTTTACCATGTTGCCTTAATGCTCCATTTTTTTTTTCAGCCAATCACTCATACACACGTGCAATATTTTTCCTAAACAAAAAGTGAATTTGTTTTACTATTTGGCTTTACTCAGCCTTTTGTGTCTGTCCTCTCAGTAACCCCTCCAGATCCAAAATGCCCCTTATGCCCTTTGCTACTTTCTGGCAAAGAAGGAGTCCCCCCACCAAACTCCCCACCCCTGACCCTTTGTTCCACTTGACCTGAGCACCTTAGGTCATCCCTCTTTCCAAAAGAGCCCTTTCTAATTGGCCGTCGGCAACCTCTCTCATCACTGAGCCTCAGCCAGGCCAAGACTTACGGGCCACTTGATGCAAGCTCTGCCTGCAAAAACAAAAAGTCCTCATCCCCTGTGTCCTTACCACGCAGAATAGAGGCATTAGCTAGGTGTGTGGGGTTGACACACACGCACGCGCACACACACGCACACACACACAGATTCCTAGTTTTTTGAACACCTTATCAACAGGTGCTCAATTATTACTACCATATATTATAGTACATTATTAATAATGTCCTAGACACTTTTATGTTGCATTATCTCCTTTACTCCTCATAGCTACCATATCCCCATTTCACAGATGAGACTCAGGTTCACAGATATAACATCTGTTTCATCTTTAATGCGTTATTATTCAATAAGGGACCACTTTCCGCCATGGGCCACCATTCTCTTTGGCTGAGAAATTAAGAGCAACCAATGATCAAGTCTTTATGTGTAGAATTTAATGAGTGCTAAGGGTATGTGTATTGTTGACCAAAATGTGTATTTTTCTTGCAATCAAAATAATTGGAAATTTATTATTTCTGTGAGTTATTTTTATTTGAATAGTGAATTAAACATATTTTATTTGTGCATGTCTTCTCTGCCTTGCTCCAATGACGATTTAAGCAACTTTCCTGACTTGAATAAAAGATGAGGTCCTCTTTGCACAAGTGGGCACCACCCATCCTCCAAAGAACCATGTGTATAGTCAGCTGCCGGCATTAGCCAGACGAGCCATTACCTGCCTTTTTCACGTTGAGGTTTTTCCTTTCCTTATACTTTGACTTTATGAGTACAAAGTAAATGTAAACTTCTGAATTTAAAAATATTATTGTGGCTCCCTCCATTTTCTCCAAGTCATAGAATCCGAACTCAGATTTTAGTCTCTGCCAGAAAGATAGACAGTAACATCATCACAACTGTGGAAGAAATGTCCACACTCTCAAATAATCAAAGTAATGCAAATTAAAAACAATGAGATCTAATTTTTCACCTCTTAAATTAGCGATACATTTTTAAAACGATCGGGCTAACGAGCACTGCGAAACTGATAACACATCCACTGCTGGTAGTGGTGTAAATTGGAAAGCAATTTGGTGGAATGAATAAAAAACCTTAAAAATGCTTGTATCTTTTGACCTAGTAATTTCATTCCTAGGGATTCCCATAAAAGAAATAATCCAAAAGAAAGAAAAACTGCAGTGTTTATTACTGTGGTATTTAGAAGGACGAAAAGTAACAGCCTAAATGCTCGATAGTAGTAGAATGGTTTGTTAAATTATTCTATATCGGCTCAGTGAAATATTATGCTTCCATTAAAAGTATTATAATGACTGTACAACACCATAGAGATGCTTATAATATAGTAGAAAACAAATAGAATGTAAAATTATGCATGAGCTGTGATTGCAAGTAATTTTTAAATGTCTGCATGTGGACAAAGTGAATATGTAAAAATGAAAATAGCCATGTTAGGTAGTAAGATGAACGGTCCCCGCAGTATGGTGAATTATTATATTGTCTTTGTAATTGAATGGGTATGATTTTGGTTTCTCTCATCCTTAAAAATCAAAGAGCCAAGTTAGCCTTCTGTTTCCTTAACCTCCAGCAAAAGGACAGGCTCTGAATGGCCCATGGCAGGCCGCTTAGCCGGGGTGGGAGGGAGCACCCGTGCTCACCCTAAGTGCTGAGACCCCGACATCGACATCAACCTCGACTGGCTTCTCCCTGCAGGACATTGCGGAGAATGGCTGCGCCCCCACCATGGAAGAGCAGTTGCCAAAGACTGCACCGTCCCCACTGGTGGAGGCCAAGGACCCCAAGCTCCGAGAAGACCGAAGGCCAATCACAGTCCACTTCGGACAGGTATGTACCTCGCCTTCTGGCTGGCCGGGTTTTGTTGGTTTCTTAGCAGAAGCTGCAGCACATGCAGCGGGCAGTTTTTCGTTTCAGCTCTCTCTGGCAAAACAACGCCGTGGAGTTTGTACACCTTCGAGCGTTTATTTGGTGCAAACATTTGGAAGGTGAATTTTCAAAATTTTTGAGGAGGCAGCGTGGCTCCGGTCGTAAACTAGCCGAACTCTTGAATGAAGTCATTAAATGCAGCTGCCGCCTCCCCCACTTCAAGGCACTTCGTTTAAGGTGCCTCTGTTAGCTAAGCATCTCGTTAGAACCCTTTAGCATCCCAGGCCTTTCTCTGCACCTTCAAATAAAAGGCAACCAGCGAAGTCTTTAAAAAAATCAATTAGGAGTTCTTTATTAATGTACTTCCTGAAAATCAATATTGGGAGTCGTGCTTCTCGGAGTAAACAGCCACACCGTGGTTCTAGAGATTCGACTCTTTAACCAACTATTTTCGACAACCTGAGCGTTTGAACATTGTCCATTTGTTTTCTTGTCTCTTAAGTAAAACATTACACTCTGCATAGAAACTGAAAAAATTTTTTAAATCCATTTCCTGCCAGTGGTTATATTTTTGGTCGAAAAGGACTGTCTACCCTCCCCGGCTTCTCTCGAATTGATTCTCTTGGTTGGCAAGTCATAATTTTTTGATTTAGGAGAAATGGCTCTGTTAGCAAGATATGACTGTAACAGGAATTCGCAAGGTTCTTGCAATATTCGGAAATCACCTGGTTCTTTAGACATGTATTAGGTGAGGCATGATTAAAATAGTCTGTGATTTTATCTTAAATAGGATTGCTTTTTTATAACATAAAGGAGCTAGGAGCATACATTTAAAACGTTGCTGTTTTTACCGGACATTTATCAAGTGTCTACTATGTACCAGATATTGAGCTATTTAGAAATAAAGGGAACTAATGACACTATTACTGTGGGCTATTATCATAGGGGTGAGTTTGTTAAAACCTAAGACTCTTTCTCTGTGATCCGTATTTTCAGTTAATGTATTCATACATCTTAATCTTGGGGAGGTTCACCCCTCTTTTCAGATTTTCCACTTAAAAGAGATGTTAGAAACATTGAAATGTGGCACAAGGAAGAAGCATCCATTGGGCAGTGCTCAATTATCTTCCAGCTGCGTTGGCTCTTGCACCCCTGGAGAGCCGCGCCTCCCCCCCCCACCCCCGCGCGCGGGCTCAGGCCCTGCTGGGGGAACCTGCCCGGGCTCCCCGGCTGGGTTCGCTGAAAGCCCAGCCCCCCAGTCGTCGCCAGCGTGGCGTTCCAGAGCCAGCTTCCTGCCCGCCTTTGTCCTCATTCCTGCACACGCCAACCTTCCCATGAAAAGAGCCCCTCGCTGGAGTTTGGAGCCCATTACAGAGAAAGAGGGGGCGGGGGAGAGGGATTTCATGGTGTTAAACATTCCATTTCGAAACACAAAAAAAGGAGGCCCTATTTGAAATGGAGAAAGACCTTCTTTCCATTTCAGCGAGAAGTAGAGATGCTTTAATGTCCTTCCCAGCTAAATGCAGAATAAGAGAGTGTGTGTGTGCACGCGGGTGGGGGATAAACAATTAAAAAAGCCACCCCAAACTCTGTTGAAATAAGAGCTGTCTGTGCCTTCACAGGTCTGTAAACTGGAGAGGATGAAAGTGGCTTTTTTTCCCCGTTTGTCACTTCCCTCACGTGGCTGCCAGCATTATGCAAGTGTACAGGAAGGCAGGATTTTTTTTAATGCATGCATGCGGATTAAGGTCAAGCCCCGAGTATCAGCCATGCAGCGGGCTCTCCCTTACAGCTGCAGCCGCTGAGCCTACCCACAGCCGCGAGATGCCTTAATTGAGACGTGCTGTCAAAGTGACAAACACATTTGCATACAGTCTACACTCTATTTATTTTCTCTGGAAAGGTCCACAGTCTGCTGTTGGTTGAACATTCTTAATCAGTTTGCTGTAAGTGAACTGCCAGCTAAGCTCACTTGTGCCGGCCGCTTCTTCATTAGGTGACAGATTAGCTGCTGGGGGATGGGCCAGGGAAACCGCAGACCCTTTCTTTTAACTCTTTCCGGCTTTGCCCCCATGCTTGGCTGTCCTTCAGTCCTCCCCTGGGCGCCTGGTTTGATGGGCTGTTGACCGGAACAAGCAGCATTTCAAGAGCACCTACTACTGGCAGGCATGAGTTTTAGGAACTTCACATTCTTCTCAAAGAGCAGTCTTTTGAGTTCCATTTCAGAAATTTTGCCACACTCTCCTCTCATCTACAC
>CM053509.1:154420092-154449477 GCA_028627145.1 Eidolon dupreanum | reverse complement strand
CATCCGTCCCTAAGCCCTTCTGTGGACTAGGTAAATTATCATCCTGGCTGTGCCCAGGGGAAGGGACGACAAGGGCTGAGAGATGGCAGGGTAAAGAGGGGTCAGATGGATTGGGTTGGTTTTCATTATAATGTGCACCCACTGTGTATGAGCCAGGCCCCTCCACACGCCTCATCTCACTTGATCGTCTCAACAACGCCATCTGATAGATACACTTATTATCATCCCCAGAGAGCTGATGCTCAGAGAGGTTAAGCAACTTGCCCAAGGTCACGCAGTAAGTGATAGAGCAAGAATTCCACACCAGGCCCATCAGACGCTGAAGCCCGGGCTCTCCCCTCACTTGACCCCCTCCCCTCAAGCCCTCTTCATCAGCAACACCTGGGGCCTGAGGCGCGTGGCTGTGGAGGTTCAGGTCACCATTCTGCTTCTCCCTCACTCCTGGCTAAGGCTCGTGGCTGCTGCCTGGATTTGGGACCTTGCCTTCTCCCCAGAATAAATCTAAGAGCCCCGGATGCGTCAACACGGGGATGAGAGCAACAGCGATGCTGCCCTTCCGAATGCCTGCTGGGTGCTGGGCCCCTTTCAGCAAGGTCGGGGCCTTCCCCTTCCGCCCTGGCTGGTAAGACGCATTCAGATTCAAAGCCCCGACTCCTACCGTAAGCCCAGCCAGGACCCGGGACAGCCGGGCAGTGGACGGCAGCTCAATGGCAGCAAAGGCCACGTGCCAGCCTCTAGCACACGCGATCTGAGATTGCACAGACCACGTCCCTACCTTAGATCGTTGTTTTTAGCAGGTGGGTTTTATCGTCATTCCACTTAGTTCCACGTCTTCCGGAATAGCGTATCCCATTTTGTTTATGCTGCGAAGGATTTTTAAGTGTAACAAGAGTAACAAAAGAAAACATATAAAAAGGAGTTCCCCCGAGGGATGGCTGATTACATCTCACCTGGAACACAGAGTGTGATGGGGTTAACGTGGCCTGCAAGCAGTTTAAGCTGTTTCCCAGACGCTGCTACCCATCAGCGACATGGTTCCATGGTTACAGCCACCTCTGGGCCCCAGTCACAAACTCCTTCTAGATAGATCCCTGTTTGCTCTTCCTGGAGAGAGTGACAGTGAATATTTCCAAAGGGATAGCAGGTCCAGCCTTGGCGAGGTGATGCCTTAAAAGGCCACGTGGAATGTAGCAGTCAGCAGAAGGTCAGGAGACAGTGACTTCAGGTGTGCTGACCAGGGGACTGCTCTCCACAGCTATGGGGAGGGAGAAAGGGAAGCTCTGGGCCCAGGACTGTCTGCCAAACACCTTCCAATGCCCGAATCATGAGACTAGCCAAGAATTCTTCTTCCCCTGCTGCCCTCCTAGCTTTGCGATTAAAAATCCTGAGGTCTTGGAGTTTTAAGCCAGGAAAAACTCTGAGTTATTCTTTCATGCCCTCATTAATTCCTTTGTTTATTCAGCATGTAAGGGGCATGTCAGATGCCAAGCCCGGTCCAAGGCCCCAGGGTCACAGAGGAATGAGATGTGGTCCTGTTTTCATGGCCACATGGCCACTCATCATCTGGAAGAGACAGTTAACAAACCATATAGAAAGAGAAGGGCAAATAGACATAAGTGTGCTAGCTGGAGAGGGGTCCTAAGGATGTTTGGGGGAACCAGGGAAGGCTTCTCAAAGGAGGTGACATTTCTGCTAGATCTTGAAAGATGAGCTGTTTATCAGGAGCTGGGGGAGGAGAGCATTTCAGGTGAAGAGAATGACACGTAAAGGATAGAGAAGTTGTGACTCTCGACTAGCGTGGGGAAGCAAGAGGCCAGGAGGCAGCTGATGGGGGCCAGGCCTCGGGGGAGCTTGACGCCTATCTTGTGGGTGTCAAGGAGCCAGTGAAAGATGAGTTTCGAGGGAATGGCATCTGGGAACACTCACTCTGAGGCCACCACAGGGAGGGGTGGAAGCAGGTGAGGCAGGAAGACTACGGACGATGCTGCTGATGTTCAGGCAAGAGCTAGTGGGAGCCTGACCTAGGACACTGCTCACGGGGGCGAAGCTGAGGGCAAGGTTGGAGAGCGATCTTGGAGACCAGACGGGCAGTGCTTGGTGATCCGCCGTATGCCCTCCGTGGGAGCGAGCTCACTCCAGAATGGCACGGGGCTGGAGAGAGGCTCCGTTTCTCTTCCTCCAGCCCACGTGTTCTAATGGGATGTGAGGCACAGCCCGTGACGAGGGCGTGTCTGCTGGGCGTGCAGGGCCAGCGGATGCCTCCTTCTGCAGCCCAGCGTGACAGGCTCTGCCGGGGGACGGAATGGCCAGCCTGGAGGACTTCTGAGACAGCCCCAAGGCTGTCTACCAGCCCCACCTTCCTGCCTACACTCTCTCTGGGTCCTGTAACCAGGGTACCCGTAGTTTACGCCACCCCTCACCCCCATCCCAGGGTGTAGAATGTTATAGCTCCTGGTCTCTGGGTTGCCAGGCTCTGCAGCATTTCAGGGTGATGTACAGTATTAGGCCAAACCAAGTTTACAGGCAGCCCCTTGAAACGCAAGCCTCTGCCCATGATGGATGGAGGACGTCCCGTTGTTTAGCCAACCACTTACGGTTTGTTGCAGACCTGCGAGAACCACACACAGGCATCGTTGGGCCCGTTATCCCAACGACCCCATAAATAAACAGCAGAGTGTGTCTTGGTGCATCAGGGCTAGAGTATGGAAATAGAGGCACTGTATAAATAATACATATTTACAAAATAAATATATCAGTACGTTAGCATTTGCAGCCATAGCCAAATCACCTAGTGTAACAACCACGAGAAGCTCCAAGGACCGGCCAAGTGATTGGCTTGCATCCATCAGTGTGCATCAGCATTAGAAATGACCGCCGAAGGGAGGGGGTCCTCCTGCCCGCTGACCTTGAGGCCTTCGATCGAGGCAAGCGGTGAGGTTGCAGGTGGGCACCCTGGCACACAGCTTGTCTGCCAGCGTGTGAAACTTAGCGTGGCCCTGTGTTCCCACAGATGTCTTAAGGTCTGCCGCCAAGCAGAAGGCTGATTAGCACCAAGTCGCAGGATGTGATGGACTGCACCCACAGGAAAATGGCTGGCTTGGGGGAGAGGGGTACGGACGTCCTAATTATGCAGATCCGCTGTGGCTTACGAAGGGAACCAGCGGGTTGACTTTCCAAGTGACTCTCACCGTAACCCTGTAACTTACTTTCAGCCTTTCACCCTGAAGGTGGGGCTGGGTCTTCAGAAAGTCAGTTCCCGGTCTCTGGTGCCCCTTTCTGAGCTCCGAACCCCACTGGGCCTCTGGCTGTAACACCTGGAGCTCCGAAGAGGCAGGTGACGGAATGGCCGCTGAAGTGGGTGCCCCTCCTCTTGGTTGTAATGGCACAATGCTGGATTTCAGTATTTTAAATGAAAAATATATGCAGTTAGCTGTGCGCTGACAATGTCCTTGAGGATTTGACAGTGAGATTTTCCAGCAGTTGGTCTTCGTTAGGATCCTGGCGGTGTTTAATAAGGCAGTCGAACTGCTGGCACCTTGGGTTCCTGTTTGTTCTCCGAGGGCTCTGGGGCTGCTGCGGTAAGCACATCGACCAGAGCTGATCATTACAAGGGCGTACGCCACCATGAATAAAAATGTCACACGTTTTCCCATCTCACAGCGGTACAAAATGTCAGGCCTGTCAAACACACATTGCAGGGAGCTGTGTGCAGTCCGTACAAATTGGAGAGCTGCATATTCCCCCAGCCTTCTGATATTCTTCATTTGAAGCTGAAGAAAAACAGTTGTTAACCTATTAGCTAGGATTTTAAACTCTGCTGAGGCGGTGGAGGGCAGACTTTGACACAGACAGAAATGTATTCCAGGGTCCAGGAATTTTAAAACCAGGTTCTCCATCCATTTGTTCTGAGGGAAGGGAAAAAAAAAAGAAAAAAATACCTCTGTCTAGTGAACCTGACTGTCTTTCTTTAACAGACACACTGGGGAAATTTGGAGATATTTCACATCTAAGCTTCCTATTGTTTCCCACTTTTGCATTCCACTCAAAAAGCCTCTTGCTTTTTGGGATGGCCCTGGGGCTCAACCTGTTAGACCAGAACACCTCTAGGCTGGGGGTTCTTCCTGATCAAAGCATCCCAGAAATGGTGCCAGCCTGGTGGAAGGAGCAGCTCAAGTGACAAGGACAATGGCCAGTCGGTCTGGATTACTCAAACGCTGGGCAATGGCCTTTACTGGTCATTTGATGCTAGTTCCACAGTCTTGGGCAAGCATTTACTTTGCACTTACCATGTGTGGGCCTTGTGTCCAGAGCCGGTGTCCAGGGGACACAGTGCCACCCTCAAGGAGCCCATTGTCATTTGGGGACGGACAGAAGAAAGTATCCCAGTTCTATCGAGCCGGAAAGAGAGGGTCAGCTTCCAGGGACGAGACAGAGGCTGGAGGGATGAGCAGCGTCCATCAGACAGGCAAGTGCAGGAAGGGCACACGTGATGAACATGGGGGTTGTGAAGGTCAGTGGCACTTGATGGACGGGCAAGGCACGGTCTTCGTAGGGCTGGACAGACGATGGTGGTGGGGCAGGACGTGGGTGGTGGCGGCAGAGGATGGGTCTTCAGTGGCCTGCCTGGCAAATACTGTCTACAGAGACGTGACCAGCCCCCCGGGCTGCAGGTGGACCCCGAGACACCAGTGGCAGGGAGAACAATGTGAATACAATCCCCAGCCTCCCTTTTCAGAGGATTCTGTGCGATCCTATCTGCATGACCGCAAAATCAGGGGCAGATTTTTCCTTTAATTTCCTAGTGGCGCACCGCTTAGGGTGGACATCATCCCGGAGATGATAAATTAGCCTTGGTTTTGCTGAGCTGGCCCTGGCCCTCACATGCACTGAGCAAACCCTCACCGAGTCTGGACCCGGGCCGGGGAAATAAACGCAGGTGGCTGCAAAGACAAACCTCTCTGTGACCAGAATGGACTGGCAAGGCAGAAAGCTCAGAGGATATCAGGGGAGACCCCCCTGGTGAGAGGGGAGCACCCTCATTTTGAGGGGATAAGTTCTAGCATCTTCCCTCCGCCGTTTCTGTGTCGGGTCTGATGGAAGGAGTGTGGGCTTCTTCAGGATCGGACATCCTTGGGCTTGGATCCAGGCTCTGCCACCTGTGAGCTGTGAGGCCTGGTCTGGGCAAGGCACTGAGCCATGCAGCCTCAGTTTTTCATCTGCCAAATGGGGCGTCTCCTGCAGGGTTGTTGAGCTCATCAGAGACCTCGCATGTAGCGCGCTAGCCTGGGGCCTGGTACACAGCAAGTGCCAGAAAACAGTAGCCCCTGTTGCTATCAGAGGGGGCTTATCTCTCCCAACATCTGGAAACCCCTCCTTGTGTCCCCCACCTTCTGGGAGTGTCACCCAGGCACTCTTGATGACTACCCTGGTGTAGGTAGCAGCGATGCACACCCTCCTCCTGCTTCTGTCTGGGCAGAGAATGGCACGCGTCAGCAAAGCTCCCTGCCCCTGCTCGCAGCCACCGGCTGCATCTGGTGCCCGACCTCGGGCCACCAATGGGATGCCACCTATTCAGACCGAGCAGCTGCACCTGACTAAAAACAAAAGGCTCCCCTCCCCCAGCCCACTGCTGGCCCTCCTCCTTCCCCCTCCTCTGTCCCCCAAGTGCCAGGGTCACCCAGCCCCCTCGCAGCCTTCCCGCACAGCTGCCTCGCTGCTTTTGTTCAGCATGTGAACTTTCCCGTCAGCCCAGCTCCTTGCACGGGAAGTAATCAGGGATCTTGACAAGGCTTCAAACCACAAATGCCACTACAAATTAACCAGCACCACTACAAAATACTACTGCTGTCAACATCGGGAAGAATGCGCGGCTCTCCAGGACCAGACCGAGCGTCTTTCAGCTCGGCACTCACCGCCCAGAAAGCGCCCAGGCCCAGCCTGCGAGGACAGCCCCGCGAGGTGACTCGTTGGGTCAACTGAATCCTAAGCACACCCTCTCTAGAGACGCTGGCTTGCAGGCCCAACGGCAGGTGCAGCGGCTTTTCTTCGAGGCCCACCTTCAGTCCTGGACCCCTCCCCCCTCCCCACCACAGACGGTGCCTCTGGATGGCAAGGTGCAGGGCGTATAGGAACCGACCACCTACCGGAGACAAAGGCCACCCCACCTGGCAAACCAGGGAGAGGGGCTTCAGTTCCCCAGCCGGAGAGTGGGGATCATGGTGCAGCCAGAGTTTTAGTACTGACCGGGATATTCCGAGTGACACCCGGCCCCTCGAGGGCGCTCTGAGGGGAGGGCCCCTTGCAGCCTCCCCTGCCGGTGAAGCGGCAGCACGGCCTCCTCGCTCTGCGTGGGCGGGACGGCAGTGTCTGACTAGGCCGCGATGGTGCGCAAGCCCGGACCGTGTGCAGTGTCACGAGCAGCAGCCCTCCAGGGAACAGCCTGGAGCTTCGCGTTCCCGCTGCAGGTGTGTCAGGGCTCCTCGGTCCCAGGTTCCCCGCTGGGGGCCCGGGGCCCCGCCCAGGGCTGCTGACGCAGAGCGAGCGCTGTGGGCCACGGGCGCCCGCCCTTCCCCAGCCATCCTCGCCGAAGCTCTGCGGCAGAGGCGAGCATTTGATCCTCCCCAACAAGCAGGACCCCGGCTCTGTCGAGGCTGGACGGAGAGGACTGGAGATAATGACAGGAGTTGGGGGACAGGCGAGAGCTGTGCCCGAGAGAGCTGGTTGGGCATTTCAAAGGAAACACTCCACACAAATATGGCTTCAATACACTCCTTTTCGGAGGCATTTCAAAAGAAGCCCTCTTTTATTTCCATACCTTGCATAATAGCGGCTTTCCAGTCCCGAGGAGTTAGAGGAGCCTTGCTCTCAGCCCAGAGGCCCTTTGTAAAGCAACAGAAAGCTTTGTCTTCCTCTCCCAACCGGGGCGTTTCATGCACAGGTCAGAGCACTGATCTGGCTACGAGCCAGGAAAATTAACCAGGTGAACTCTTTCTGCGTTAAACAGTGACAGAGCTTAATTGCGAATTTCCTCCTATACTCTCTCCGTCGCTGGCAGCGTATCTGCTTGGGGCACGTCCCTGGGACAGAGAAGTCGCCAGCATCTGTCCAGCTTCCCCATCGGGGTCACCACGGCCATCCTCCATGTGGGCCAGACAGGAGTCTGCCGGGAGAGGGACAATGCAGAACACCATTCAGACACAAAGGATTTGAGACCCCCTTTGGGGCCAGCCTGGGAGGCCAGCTCTCTCATGCTTCCAGCTGCCATTGGACACACCCTACCTTCTCCAGCCCTCCAGAAGGGGCGCTTCGGGGTCCTGGCTGCCTCCCCACCCCAAGCTTTGTGCGCACAGCCCTTGGTCTCTCGGTGGAACTGATCGGTCCCTGTGGCCTCAGACGTCTGTGCTCTGCTGCCTCCTTCCCCACCCCACAGTCCCTGGTTGGGATCTGGCCTGTCTCACCACTGACTTGGCAATGTCACCTGCGTGGCCTTAGGAAGCACCTCCACCCCCTCCCCCCGAGTCTGTTTAGTGGCATGGGGATGCTGGAGGGACAGTCCAAGGTGTGACCTCCCTAGGGACTGCGTTAAATCCTTGTGCTGGCTTCTAACCAGGACCCACGTCCATCACAGGACCCCTGCCCCAGCCTGCAGGGTCTTTGGGACAGCTCTTCGACCCTCTTCCGAAGGGCTGGCATCCGCTGCTCTGTGTGACCCTGGGCAGGTCTTCACAACCCCTCATTCCGGCGTGGGGATCCCCGGTCTGCTTAGGCACCAGGAAGTCGGCGGGCATTAAGGGCTGTGGCTCTGGCACCAAGCAGGTGGCCCTCCGCCTCCCTCCCACCCACCCCACCCCTGCACGCACGGCGCTCAGCGTCTGGCGCTTTCCACCCCGCAGCCGGCACGGGGCGCCAGCTCCTCCATGCCGCCCAGGTAATTAAGTTGATATTCCAACACAGCTTCGCCTCCTGACCTTTTGGAAACAATGTATTTTGCTGCATCAACAAATTAACTGCAAATCAGATGCCGTCCTGATAAATGTGGGTTTCACGTCCAATGAGCATCCTCACCTGGCCTGCACGGCTGACAGACAGGAACACAGAGGGCGAGGCAGAGGCCACAGAGCCCCTCTCTTCTCCGGGACGTCCACGTCAATCACGCCCAGGCGTAGCCTGGCATCCTCAGCTCCCAGCACTCCCATGGTCGGGGCTGGTGAGCAGACAACATGGAGGCCAAGGCAGGTGCCGGTGTCTGGAAGGCTGTATCCTTAGGAACCCACCCATCCGTCTTCTGCACCAAGGACACCAAGGCCTCGAATGTGCCCCTTCCCGCCTGAGAAAATCCACGCTTCTTAGCTGGACATTCAAGGCCCTCTGTTATGTGACCCCCGCCAGCCCCTCTAAGGCCCTGGCCTGTCCCGTCATAGTCACCCTCACTCTAGTCTTGTCGGACCACTGTGTTTCCCCCGTACTGGGCGCCTGAACTCCCTGCCACCCCCATCTGGTAGAAGAGCCCCTCCTGAGCCCCTCCTTTGTCCCTCCACAGGCCTCAGCACCCCCCTCTGCAAGGCGGTTCACGGATGTGCCCGTACAGAGCATCCTTCACTGGTCCTTAAATGGACGAACAAATGAATCACGTGCCTCTGAAAGCACTGGAAAGATGCTCAGCTAAGGAAGGGGAGACGTCAGTTGTCCCCTCTGCCAGCCTTTTCTCCAAGGCACAGATCTCTAACAACAGATTCTAACATCCGAAGGGACAAGGATTAGAAAACCCTTTTCAGAAGATTCCAGATGACTTTGGAAACTTGGGTTGACAAGGGATAGCACAATGGGCTAAGAATACCTGTTTGTTTTAGTTCCTGCTACTGGCTGTGTGACCTCATGCTAGTCCCTTAACCTCTCTGGGCCTCCTGTTTCCTGTCTCTATAGTAAGGAAATAATTCTTCTCTAACTTGCCTCACCAGGGGATGTGAGGCTCAAAGGAAAGAGGAGAAGTAGGAACGCTTTGAAAGGAAAGCACATCATATAAATAGAAGAGATCACTATTAAATCCCAGCCTCTTTCCACAGTGCCTGGCTGACGGTTCACTCGCAACATCCACAGGACTTTTCTGGGAAGACTTTTGGGTCCAGTGGGAGGACAGAGGATCGGACGGTCCCCGTTCCTCATCAGGATGCCGGGCCAGAGTCTCACACAGCTGAATCGCTCTCCCGTAGCATCCTCGCACCAGGACTTGTGACTCCAGAGTGGTTTCTGTTTTGCAGAAGAGTTAACTGAGACTTAGGGTGACCTGCTCATCCAAGCGGTAGAGCCAACACTGAACTCAGCTGGACAATGCCAGAGTCAAGACGTGAATCTGTGTCTTTCTAACCCAATGTGTATTTCTTGGATTTTAGCCCAAACGCTCTGTGTACTCTTAAGAAAGCTATTTTTCTGCGACGTGGGTCAGATCCCATTAGACCGTCCATCCTTTAAGGACAAAGGCTTTGCCTTCTGATTCCCGGGCCCTGGCCCCAAGTAGTCGTTCCATAAATTTACACAGGAGAATCCTTCCACCTGTGAGAGTGAATCTGCTCCCCCAGCTAGACACGACCTTCAAGAGGGTAGCCGCTTGTGTTGATGGTGGAAATGCCCAGCCTTGCCCCAGCTGCCTGTGTTGATGGTGGAAGTGCCAGACGAATTGTGGAACGGGGCTCTTACTAGGAAAAGATTGCTGAGGGCCCAGCCCTCTTGAACTCACTTAAGAAACCACCATCAGTGTAGTGCGATTTAATCCTACGGGGAAGTCGGGGGCCACGTGTAACGTGATTTCTGTACAAAGGTGCCTGGACCTCTCCGTTCTCTGCTTCTGCTTTACGCCTCTTCCGGTTTAGCCACTGCCTTTTCTAGCGGTGGGAAAAGCGCCGGACTCACAGTCAGGAGGCCCGGAGCCCCGCTCCCAGCTCTCCCCTTTACCAAGTGGGGGCCTCGAGCGGGTCTGCTGCTTTGTCTGTGGAAAGGCACGCTTCCTGTCACTAGGACCGTGGGACGAGACGAGCAAGCTCATGCCGGCCCTGGGCTGTGGGCTGGGGTGCAGGGGAGAACGGCAGCGGGTCTCTGCCCTGGGGGGCACACAGAGAGGGGGTGCTCCTAGTCACCGAAATGACGTTCACTGAGTCCTGGCCAGCTCTGCAGTCTTCTCGGGCCCCGCCCCCCACACTGTCACGGTCCCCACAGTCAGACAATCCCAGCTTCGGCTTCCCGAGCCCCCGGGGGCTGTGTTCTGGAAAGTGGCGTGTCGGGTTGGTTCTTTCCTGGCTTCTCTCTTCACCCCGTCTCTCCACCCAGATCACCACCACTCACCCCTGCGCATGCGCATTGTCCTCCAGAGTACTCGGCTCTCCCCACCCTGTGTCCTCAGTGGTCATCCCGCCCCAGCATATTTGGGAAACACGGGAAATACAGCCCAGAGGCCTCACTGTTTTCCCTCCAGGAGGCAGAAGCCTCCTCACAGCAGCGTGTCCGCCTGGGCCTGGGGCAGTGCCATCACACACCCGCATCCCTGCAGCCAGGCCCTCGTGGGCACGCTAGGGACGTCTGTGCCACATGACCCTTTCTGGGTATCTTCAAGTTCCCCTGGTTAACTGCTGGCTTCTAGGTTGGCTGTGGTCAGGGGGCTGCTCTCCTCCCACCGTTTATAAATGCAGTTGCTACAGAACCAACACTTCCTGATGGTAATCAAAGGAAAATAAGTTAATGACAGAACCCGGAGAACTAACATTTGTTGAGTTTCTATGTGTGCCAGGAAGTTTCAGCCAAAAAAAAAAAAAGAGCATTTGCTGTGCACCTATTATGTACCTAGTACTGTACTAGACCCCAGGAGAAATGGAGAAGTGAGACAAGTGAGCTCATCACTAACAGCCTGTGTGCTCTGAGTACACAGGGGCTGAGGGGCGCCTGACCCACACTGCTTAGGGAAGGGGGTGGCGTTTGAGGCAGCAAAGGGTGACTTAAGAGGCACCAAGGGTGAGACTAACGGAAACGGAAGGGCATTTCAGGCGTAGGGGCCAGCATGGATGCACAGGAATGCGTGAGGCATTCAGGGAGAGCAAGTGGGTGAGCAGGGCTGGGCGGGAAGCCACGCCGAGGGCGGGGGTGTGCTACAGGTGAAATTGCAGAGGTTCATGGGAGGGGTCCAGAATCTGGAGGGCTTCGAGCCATTCAGGGGGATATTAATGGGTGTTATATAGCGTAAGTGCGTCTGTATACAAATAAATTGGGGAAATCAGACATTTAAGAAAAAGAGTTAATAGGATTTTGCCTGTTCAGGGTGGACATTTTCATTGCAAAGGTTTCCTTTGCCGTGCTAACAGGCATCGTGAATCTCCGAAAGGAGGAAAACAGTAGACAGCATTTCCCAGACTTGTCTGGCCGGGGAACCTCCTTTGCTCCCTTCGTTCAGTGCCTCTCTCAGGATGGCAATTCTCAGGAGATACCTTGGGAGATGCCGCTTTCCACCAAGATGATTTAAGCTGGGAAGTGACAAGACCGGGCGTGCGTTTTATTTGCGTCCACTCTGGAACGCAAGTAGAAGACGGATTGGGAGGGGGAGAAGCTGGCGGCAGGGAAACCTGCTCGTGGTGACAGCTGCTAATGGCTCCTGGCAGCACTGTGGGGACATCTTCGCAAACACTGTCCCACTGAGTCTTCCCAGCAGCCCCCTGGGTGGGGAGGGCCGTTACCTGCGTGTCCAGATGGGGAGATTAAGGCTCAGATGGCTTAATCGTGGGCCCAGAGGAACCCGGAGGGAGAGTGGGAGGCCCGGGTTCAGTCTGAGACTGTGTGACCCCCCAGAGGCCACTTCCTGAGCATTCTGCCACACTGCCACACCTGCCAGCAAGAAGGGAAATGACCAGGTCAGAGGTGACAAGCAGTGAGGGCCGTGGAGCCGGAGAAGCTGGTCCCCCAGAAGTAGAGTGGCCACGCACAAGGGGAGAAAGGGTGTCTGCATGGGGGCAGCAGCCTGTGCCTCCGCGGAGGGCGGTCCCCTCTCCCTGTCCTCGTCCTTTCCCCCTGAGGAGCAGTGCCAGGGGGCTTTATTCCCCTTTGCCCCACACATACCCTGTAAGCCACGAAGGAGGAGAAGCATAGCTCACTGGGTAGCCAGTCTCGTCTTGGTGGGTGGCCTCCTCAGCCCCTGGTGGCCTCTGATAGGAGGAGGCTCCGTGAGCACGGGTCGGCCCACACTCCCCACGCCCGCAGGTGACACAGGATCTGGGGAGCCGCAGTGTACTTCCATCTGGACAAGCGCTCAGTGTGCAGTGAGGACCCCACTTCTCCGCCAAGTCCCTTGGCCAACTTTCCCCTCAGGACACCCTGCCAGGGCCTCTGCGGGGGGCCAGGGATCCAGGGGCACCTGAGCTAGCCCCTACCCTCCAGGAATCGCGTTCGGAGAACGAGTCGTGAGGCGGGTTTGCTCTCTGAAGGATCACTCCAACCAGCCGAAGCCTAAAGCTCTGTCTAAGGGAAGTGTCGTGGGAGCCACACATGGGGGTCACACATGGATTTCTAATATATTTAACCCAGATATCCAAAATATTTTTATTTCAACATCATCGATATTAAAAATCAATGAGATGTTTTACATTCTTTTTTTTAAACTAAGCCCCTGAAGTCCACTGTGTGTTTTATACGTACAGTATGTCTTAATTCGGATTCACCACGTGTGGCCGTTGGCTCCTGGGTAGTGCAGGTCTAGTCTTTGCTGATAACGATGTACCTTCGTGACCCGCATGGTCGGATGGGCAGGAACCAAGTGGAAGCCTCCCAGGGTTTGCTGAGGGTCTGAGGTCGCAGGCTAGTGTGGCCTTTCACCCTCCCTGCCCCGTCCACCCGTCTCCTGCACCGTTCGGGGTATCTGGATGGGCAGGCCATTGAAAGGACAGAGCTTGGCTTTCGAGATAAAGGATTTGAGAGCAAAGCCAAGAGGTGTGTGCTCTGTTGTTTTTTATTCACTTCCCGATTTCGAAAGCCAAACGTTTTGATACAAGTTTTATTTGTTCATCAGATATTTATTGAGCGTGTATTTTCTTCCAAGGCCCAGAGATGAACCCCCTCAAGGAAATGAACATTTGAAAGATAACGGGAAGGAGGGGGGTGGGGCAGATACTTTGTGTTGGAGGTTAAGTCCCCTGTAGTGCGGAGCACCAAAGGGCAGCATCTGGCCTGGGCTGAGTCTTAAGGGACAGGGAAACATTCGCCAGGCAGGTCAGGATGGGGTAAGTCATCCCGTGCAGAGAGCAAGCAAGAAACGAGAGAGGCCAGGGCCATTTGGGGGTCTGCCGGCGTGAGCACAGGGGAAGGTGGGGAAGGATCTGTATGGGACACGGCGGAACCCAGGTCTCGGAGAACTTGGGATGCCAGCCCAGGCCCGTGTCACGCCTTTGTCCAAGGACTGGAGCGGGGGCCACAGCCAAGGTCTCAAAGCTGGGGTGCGGCATGGCCACGTTGCCCTTTGGAGGAGCCCTTCGGCCTGTGTGGAGGGTAGCGGGAGGAGAGCCAGGCAGGGGCACCTGTTGGCAGATGATCACAGCGATCCGGGCCAGAGGTGAGGCCAGAACGAAAGACTTAGCAGAGGGGAGGGCCTCAGATGCGATGCTCGGGAAGGACCCCGTGACCAGCCGGCGTGGGGACGGGGAACAGGCGTGCGTCGCGGACAGCCCTCCGGCTCTGGCTGGGCGTCCTGGATGCTTGCCCTCCAGCCGTGTGTGCAAACGCATCGCACCATCTCCGTCTGTACTGATGTTTTAAGTTTCGCTTTAATGCAGCCACAAAGACTCCGTCCCACTCGCCCGCCGCCTCCCAAGATCCAGCGCTCGAGGCCCGTGAGTAGCCGCTGGTTCCGCCTGTCCCCCCTAACACTGCCTGGGCCGCTGTCCCCGCCTGACTAAAACCTCGGGAGTTTTGAACTCAGCTGCCTTGCAAAGAAAACCTGGGATCGGGGTTTCCAGCTTCCCTCTCTGCGTGGCATGAACCGGAACTTGCATTTTCTGGGCTTCTCTCTCCTTTTTTTTTTTTTTTTTTTGGTGAATCAATTCAGGGACTTGCAGGCCCGAGCTAGCTGTAGGTCGCCGGGGGGCGCTGTGTGGTGTGTTTGCCGTGTGTGCAGCCTGGGCGTGGGTCTCCCAGGTGGAGACGTGTCTGTCTAGCCAGCGAGCGCTAAAGCCTTGCCCTAACTGCCCCTTCTCGCCAGGGCCGCGGGAGCCTGGCCGCCGGGCTCTCGTTCCCGCCAGGACGAGGTTTGCAGGTGCATGTAATGTTCCTCCCGAGGACAGAGGCTGTGCCCGAGAGGGTGGCCTCGGTTCAGAGGGTGACAGGTGCTCCTCCTGACAGGCCTCGCACGGCGCCCACCTTCCCACGTGACACTCCACGCGAGGTGGCACCGCAGGGTGACGTGATGAGCCCACCGACACCTGACATGGGGCGGGTGAGAGAAAGAGACGGAGACCCGGCCGTTTTTTGTTTTTTGTTTTGTTTTTTTAAAGAGAAGAGCTGTGGGAAAACACGGGTGCGGGTCCCGTTTTCAGCCTCCGTGAGGTCATTTTCCCCGTAAGCGCAGACTTACACGCCAAGGCGTCATACCGTTAGCGGGTTCCTTTCAAGGGGAAACTTGCAGGACCGTTTGGTGATGGCTGTTTACCAAGAGAGGAGCTTCTGTCTCTCGTTCAGAGCGGCCGCTGCTCCTGCAGCCAAGCCAGAGCCCCACCCAGCTGCCATCAGGGTTCCCCAAAAAAGGGTGTCCCAACCCCCTCCCGCCCTCTCCAGGGCACACATTCAGCTCCATCTTGGAAAGGTGTGGCCGCCAGGGGTGCAGGCGGCCAGGCCGAACGCGTCTGTTTGTAACCCTCGGCGTGCACACCCAGCGTGGCTGCCCTCTGCATAGATGTCGGAAAGTTCCAGAGTACTTTTTCCCTTCCCTTCCCTCCCCTCCCCTGTGTGGGAGTGAGAGGGCCAGGGTGAGGGTTGGGCGGATTTAGATGACTTTACCTGTGGCCGTCGTGAGGCTGCACCGTTCCGGCCGCGTGCGGCAGACCTGTCCCGTTACCCAGTCCAGCGGCGACCAGCACATCTGTCGAGGGGACAGGGCATCTCTGCTTTCTGCTGTCACTGTCCCTGGAAGGAAGGCACAAACTGCAAAGAGAAAGCACTTTAGGGGACAGGCAGCGAGAGTTCCAGTACTCATTAGCAACACGGATTTGGGGCGTAGACGTCGCTAGGCTTGAATACCAACGCTGGGTGACTTTGGACAAGTGCCGAAGCTGTCTGAGCTCACGTCTCTCTCTGTAATAAACCCTCGTTCACGGAGGGTTTTGTGAGAATGAACGTAGATGACGTTTATACAGTACCTGGCACACAGCGGTTCCTAACAGGTTTTTAAATCTCACAGCGTCTAAGGAATGACACAGTTTCTTAATAACCATCACTTGCCTAGGATGTTTCTGGTCAGCAAATCATTCTCGGGCACGTGATCCGGTTGGGCCTCACAGTCACTCTGTGAAGTCGGCACTGTCGCCACCCATTTCAGAGATGAGAAAACAGATGCCCGACAACCGCAGGTAGAGGTCGCCAGACCCTAGCACCTGCGGTCTCTCCAGCACACCCGACTCCCTGGGCCCTCTGCCTCCATTTCCGTGGAGTCCATCTGAGTATAAAGTCCTGGGGCAAAGCCTTCCGTCAAGGGGAAAATGCTCAGCAGCCAAGCGGGCTTCCTGTCGAATCTCTAGGGCAGAGTTAGGGCCTGGCAGGGCCACAGGGGTGAAGAGAGTTAGCACTGACTGAGCATTTTCTTTGTGCCTGGGACTGTGTGGGCTCTCACGTAGTTATTGTCTCATTTGCCCGTACAACAGCTCAAGGGAGGCACAGACGAGGCTAAAGTGACAAATGAGAGGCCACGCTGAGCACAGGCCGTTGAGCACAGGCCTGCGTCTGCACCACCTCGCTGCTCACCAAGCAGCCTCTCCTTGAGGCAGGGTCACCCAGCGGGTAGCGCTCCGAATTCCGCATAGCGACCTGGGACCCAGGGCAGGCAGGGACTCTCTTAGAGCATGATACAGGTCAGGGTCTCTCCCCTTGGGGAAACTCAGGTATTGGAGACAGCTGCCGTGGGCTCTGTGTTGTCTCACCAGTGTAGGGACTCATGCAAGGGGTGGGTGGGGAGGTAGCCACGCCACCTGGCAGCTGAAGATTTGGGCATGGACACCGTGCCCCGCGAGGAGCCGGCCGCTGCTCCGGTGCACGAGGTGACTAGCCCAGCACTCGGGGCTGCGCCCGCCTTGGGTTACCTGGCGCTGAAGAGGCAGGGTGCCGGCAGAACCAGTTCTCCTAGGTTTGGAAGTCTGGGAGGCCTGCCCCGGTCTGAGTCACAGCTTGGTCACTTCCTGGCTGTGCGACTTGGGCAAGATGCTTACCTTCTCTGAGCCTTAGTTTCATCCTCTGTAAAATGGGTTTAGCAGCACCTACCTGGTGAGGGTAACGAGGCCAGTATGGATAGTACCTAGCACCATCCCTAGCATAACGCGTGCACATACACCCACTTCTGCCAAGCAGAGTCAGTGGGGGACTAATTTGGGAATCTTGGAAGGTTTGTACTCTCTGGGCCCTGCGGCGGGCCCAGTACCTTTTCCCTCTAATGCACTCATGCAAACACATTTGGTGGGCGCCATTGCATACTAAGGGAAAACTCGTGAAATGTGGGGTGTGAACCCCCTCAGGGGCCTCGAAGAGGACAGTCGGATGAGCTCCCATGTCAGGAGCCGCCGGCCCGCAGCCAGGCTTTGCCGGCTCACCTAGCCGCGGACATTCTGGACAGGAGTGCAGCCGTTGGCCCAGGATGGTGGTAGCGTCAGGGGCTGGCCACTCAGCCTTTCTGGAAGGAGCTCTAGAGCCTGGCACCTGTGGCTGGAGTTCAGATGGTACCAGAAGATTTAGATTTTATTTTTTAAAAAGAAGAAAGAGGAAAGAGCAGGAGAAAGCCTTGCCGGTGTCTGGTGGGCGAGGGGAGCGGGTCGGGGTGGGCAGGGGAGGGCTGGGCTGTGCTTGGCTGCATGCGAAGCACTTTGTAAGCTCTGTATTTATTATTTCTTGCTCACCATTAAAATCAAATGTACTCGGTGCTTTTGTATTCAATACACATTTAACCCTGCCGACTTAGATTTCTCAGGTTTTAAATCCGGTGGGGAATTGGCTGGTTTCCCAACTTTCCCCTCAAGTCCCCATGAACAGAGCTCAAAATCCCTGTTTAGCATTTTCTCCCCTGGCACTGCTGGGATCCTAACACGGGTGGGGCCGTAGCTGTTGTGCGTGCATGTGGTTTCTTCCCTCGTCCCCCAGCATCGCCCCCCACCCCCTAAGCACCCTAGAAAGACGAATGTGATCGCTGAAATATGACGGGCCAGTTGTCTACATCGTCTTGTGATTCGGGCTTAATTAAACCGTTTTGTCTCTATGTGTCTGTGCCTGGTTGCGGCTCTAACTGTAGGTCTGCGGCCGTGTGTGTGTGTGTGTGTGTGTGTGTGTGTGTGTGTGTGAGAGAGAGAGAGAGAGAAAAATTTGTGCATGTGTCTTCACCTCGTGTGTGTGTGTGTGTGTGTGTGTGTGTGTGCGCGCGCCTCCATGAGCATTTGTGAGACTGTGTGTATGTTGGCGTCTCGAGGCCCCTGTGTGTCTCTGGATGGTTGTCTGTCTGTGAGTGTGATTGTGTGTCTGGCTTTGTCCGCACCAATCAGGTATGTGTGGCTCTGGGTGTGCCTGCACCAGTGGGGGTGACTGACTGTCCCCAGGTCTGTTGTGCCTTTCTCTCCCTCCCCTGCCTCCCTGCTCCCCTCCCCGCCCCTCCCTCTCCTGCTCTGTCTGTTTTATCATCCCTAATGAAGCAGTCTTCTCCATCGATCCTGCTGATTGCCAGCCCATTCCTTTTGTTTGTTGGCGCTGAGCCATTCAATGGCACTCTGACAGCTCAGCTCGTCTAATTAGCTCTGTTGTTCTTTTTCCCCATGTTTCACCACGTTGCAAGTTCAGTTGAAGTTGCCACAAACTTAATCCCCCCATTTCAGCCACAAGTTCACATTCCTAACCCGCCTTTATTGTAGCAAGGAGCAGCCATGTGCAAGGATAGGCTGACAGGCCTTAATGTCTGCCCTTTCCTGTGAACCCCCCACCCCCACCCCAGGACCTCAGGGACAGGGCAGAGATGCTCCAGTGTCCCAACCACGCACCACCTTTGTGGCGAAAAGTCTGGGGGAGCATTCCAGCCAGGTGATCCTGCTCACCAGCTGCCTCTGGCTCTGGTCCGGGGAAGTCCAGGAAACCAATTCACAGGTAGCATGGACGGGGGTGTATCCCTTCGCGTAGCCAGCAAACAGCGACTGGATGTCTGCTTTGCGGCAGGCACTGTTCTAATAACAGTGATAATAATAGCAACATTATGAAGCACATCTGAGATTCCAAGCAACAACACATTTGTTTGTTTCTAAAAAAAATCTCACTGAGTGACCGCTCGGATTCCAGGCCCTGCACAGGATGCTAGGCGAGGGTAAGCCTGTCACAAATGGCATGTTCTGATTCAGAGACACCCCGCCCCAGGCTTCCTTTTGTTATTGCCGAGCTCATGGAGAAGTAAGGTGAGCATTTATAGAGCCGTACCATGGGCCAGACCCCATGCAGGTGCTTTCCCTGTGGACCCTCATGGTAGCCCCGTAGAAGGCAGCAAGTTTGCTGGGCTGCATTTGACCTTTTGGTTTTTTTTGGTTTTGGTTTTGTTTCCCCCCCCCCCCCCAACGTCTCTGAGTTGCCAGACGAGGCTGAGATCAGACTGGCCACTCCACAGGAAGAACTGGTTAAATCAGACGTGCAGAGACCTGAGGACTTGGTCCGACTCTATAAAGACTTGTCTTTTATATAGCCAACTTCTGTAATCTGTGTTCCTAAGCCATTGTACTGTGTCACCTACAAATTGCTGGGGGGGGGGTGGAGTCAAGGAAGAGAGACGGCAAGAAATGGAGCATGTTTGCCCCCCTTCCTGTCCTATCGGAGGCCTGAGCCATTGTGGCATTTCCTACTTGGTCCCTCGTCTGCAGGGAGAGGGTGAGTCCTCCTGCGCTAGGTGCTCAGGTGTTTTTCCTGGCAATGAAACTCACAGGTAGACCGTCTTAGCTTAGTTCTCTGTCACTGAGAATGGTCGGAGATGATGATGCCAGATTTAAAGCCATGTAATGTTGATTGGACTGAATGAGTGTCCTTTCCAGGGGCCCTTAGAGATTCTCAGCCTAATTCCCATCACGGGCTCTGCTGGAGAAGGGGCGTCTATGCCAGGGGGCCCTCGTCTTGGCTTTCGGTGGCAGCAGATCAGAGGGAAAAAAAATGCTGCAGCCTGGCTGTGGGTTAGGAAGCCGTGTGCTTCACTGTCACACCCACCTCCAACTCTCAAGCTGGGTCCACACCGAGCATGCAGCAGCCACCAGGGGTGTGTGGCATGCGAGCAGAGCCCTGCTCGGGGGCACTGAGCAGGGATGCCCCGGGGAGCGGAAGGTGATTTTTCTGGCACTCTCCGATGCTGTTATTTGCTTCCCACCCACTCCTTCCATTAAGAGAGGAAAATAAGTATCTGGTAATTCAGTTGTAAAAAGAATAAAAATAGGCCTGTGTACCCTGACGTAGCATTACCAAGGGTCTCTTTGTTCCAAGTCCCATGTAGACAATATGTCATCAGACCCTCATGGCGGCCCTGCGAGGAGACAGGGGACCTGTCCCCTGCTCGCAGACGAGGAAACCAGACTCTTCAGAAGACCCCTCCCCGTCTGAGCAGGCCACAGACCTCCAGTCCACGTGTCTGCTGTGCTTTCAAAGGCAACGTTCTCATAACCAGAGCCTTTGCAGCCCGTGCCGTGAAAATCCCTCAGCGTTTATTTATCCAGATCTTCCAACTATTCCACGTGGCTTCTCCACCTCACTCCTCCTTGGGGGGTTTTCCCCTGTGCCCTTTCCAGGTGCGCCCTCCCCGTCCCCACGTCGTTAAGAGACCGAAGAGCAACGTCGCGGTGGAAGGCCGGAGGACGTCCATCTCCAGCCCTGAGCAGTGAGTACCCCGTCGCTCCCCTCCCCTCTGTCTGCCGGAACCCGGGGGGCCAGCGCCCTGCGAGGTCCCCGTCGCAGCCCCGGCCTTCGAAAGGCCTCCCTGCAGCCCAGGTGGGTGTTTCGCAGAGAGGTCCCCTGGGAGCAGGGCTGGATCCGCAGTGGCACCTTCTGCTAGCGGTTGTCACACCAGTAGGAGGTGCCAGAGGCCACAAAGCTGGGCACTGGGGCTGGATTTTGAGTGGTGGTGCCCGAAGGGAACACAGATGGGCCCAGAGGGAGGTTCCAGGCCTTTCCTTATGCCGTGGGGTCAGCAGGAGAGTTGGGAACCTGGTCAAGAAGGTGACCTCCTCAACGAGGGTCTCCACCTTCCTGGGCATGGGTGCTCGAGGTCTCTAGAGGCCAGATTTACACACAGGACTGTCCTGCCCACTGCCCCACCCCACCTGGCTCACCTGTGCCGTAGCATCTGTGTTGTATGGCTTTGCTTTTCTACCTCCCCTTGGACCCAGGGGTCCTCGGGGCAGGCACTGGGGTTTATACGTAGCATAGGACCGCCCTCCCCCGCTTCAAGTCACCTGCTGGGTGGATGTGGGATGGATATTGGACAGATGAGGTAAGTGACAAGACGGATGTACAAGCAGTGGCCAGCGGTCGAGCTGCCTGCATGGGGTGAGGCTTAACATAGCCTACCTCCAAGCTGGAGAAGGAACCTCCACTTCCATCCAGGAATGTGGTGCTTCCTGTTGTCCCTGAGGCACAGAGCCCTTGGGCTCTGCCCAGACAACTCAGCAGCTGCACACCGTAGTACCTCAGTGCATCCTCACAGTAGCCCCATGGAAGAAGACAAGCGTGGGGCGTGCATTTGGCGGCTTTTTTTTTTTTTTGCTTTTTTTTTTTTTTTTTTTTGCATGAATCCATCTCGGTCTAGGATTGTTTAGGGAACCAAAAACATTGCCTCAGGGACACTGACGTCTCTTGGGTGAAGCGGGGAGTACTCTTCATGTCTGCTCTACTTTCAAAAGAGTTCTTGGGGAGCGAGGCTACAAGAGATACCGGCCCCCAGCCAAGCGATTCTGAAATGTCGAGCTGTGGCCTAGCCTAGGTTGCGATACACTTCAGCTCTTCCAGAATTCTCTGGTTTACAGTTTTGTGTTGCTTGAGACAGTTTTGTCGATATAGAACCAGTCTACCCAAGCAGCCCTCACACCTTGCCCAGAAAGCTGTGGGAGACAGAGGATGTGTGTTTGTGCATGTGCATGTGTGTTTATCCATCCGTCCGTCTGTCTGTCTGTCTTGAGAGATACTTGGCTATGCACAGTTTGGAAGAGAGGACTCCTGATGGTGGGTACAGGTTTAACTTTTGCTCTGACAATAGGACGGTGGGAATCCTGGGGAGTTGGTCTCTGGCCAGGACTGGCGTGGATTATGACTGCCCCCTTGTGGAGAAAGTGCTGAATGGCTTCATGTTCCTCAGACCCTGACGATTTCTCCCTTGGGGTGGGGGGGATGAAATCAGTCATTTTTCTTTAAAGCCAGCTCTTTAAAACTGGGCTAAATCTCTTAGCCACTGCACAGAATACAGGGCCATGGGCCTGTAGATATTGAAATGCGAACCTAGAATATCCTTGCACTGCACAAAACCACCCCAGACCAACGCCGCCTCATTCTCCAGACGAGCATTTCCTGTTTGTGGCCAGGTCCCAAGAGGAGAATAGGCTTCCCGACCACGTCTGTTTAGTCTGGTTCCACCGTTGCGCCCCCAGCCTCTAGTGCGAGCCAGAGAGCCAGTGTCTGGTAACCCCGTCCTCCTGGTTGTGCCCAGAGCTGTGTTGGCGTCCTTTTTCGTTTCTTTTTCCAATATGCCTTGTTTTATTTAGACTTCTGTTCAGGAAACGTGCGGGGTTAAAGTGAACCAGTTGGGGGCATGGGGGCTCGTTTCATGGGTTGGCAGACTGGCAGTAATAGAAAACAAATGATGGGTTCTCTGTGGCCATGCATCGCAGTGGCCCCAGCTCCACCGGGAGATAAACAGGTACATTTTGGGACATGTCCGGCAGGGACATTTCCTGTGCAGCCCTGGCGGTGGCTTCCTGCGTCTCTTCCCATGCCGCCCCGCCCCCGTGCGCTCCTGCTCTTCCAAGTGCCATGTCACAGCAGCGCTCGGATGTGTTTTTCTCAACTGTCATCAGCTCCAGCTGGCAAGACCAAGTTCTTGAAACACAGGAAGCATCCAGCGGAAAATATTTTAATAAAACAGACTCCTCATAAAATATTGTTCTGGAGAGGAAAGAAAGCAGCTCCACCAATCTGTCAGCGTGGTGCTGGGAGACACGGGAAGACGAGCCGGCAGGCAGGAGCCAGGTCCTAACGGGCCTTCGTTGTGGATGGGTCCGTGTCGGGCACCCAGACGGGTGCTGGGCCCTTGAATCTGGCCGGGATTTTCCTGAATCGCGGCTCTTTCTCTCCACGGGGACTGTCAAAGCGCATCAGAAGCGTAGAGGACGTAGGTGGCAGAAAGAGATGCGGGATCTTTGAAACGGAGGGAGGGATTCAGCCCTCCCGACTTCTCGCCCCAACTCTCACTTCCAAATAGCATATTAGACGGTCAAGTTCACAGACAGCAAGATGGCGCTGGCTAGGAATAAGACAGTCTCCACATCCTCCTGCACAAGCGGCCCAGCGTCTAGAATTCATCAAGGCCCAGGCGCATCTGCCACCAGCTCCCCGGCCAGTCCACCCACCGACGTCCACTTCTTCCTTCCCAGATGATGTCCATCTGTCCCTTCGTGCACCCATTCATTCGACAGATATCCTAGAAAACCTACTAAGTGCGAGCTACGTAGGGTTTTGAAAAGGAGGCCTTCAAAGAGCCTCTCCATGCCGACTCTTCTGTTGACTTACATTTGGCCCAAATGAAATTTCTTCCTGTGTCAAGTCTTCTTCCTGAACCAGTGGGTCCCAGCCCCTTAAAACCACTTGGCAGCAATTGGAAGAACACTTCGGAAGGATTTCCAGGAAAAGCATGCCCTCTGTTTTTCAGTTAACATTAGCTAATTAATATTCAGTAACTGTTTCTCCTCGAGAAATATGAGCTCCGTCCGTTATTATTTGGGTCAGGGCGCGCTCCCCAGGGGAAGAGCTAGGGTTAGAGGGACCAGGCAGCAGGTCCTGGCATCAGGGCAGCTAGCAGCTGGTGGAGTGGAGCACCTCGCGTGTTCTAGGCCCCGCTCGGCCGGCACCCTCGCACAGAATGGGAACGCGGACTCTGAAAGTGCATTTGACCGGTGTTTCAGGGTCACCCAGTTCCAAAGTGTCAGGGCCAGGACTTCAGGTGCTGCTTGATTTTGTTCTCTCAATCACACTCTGCTGCCCATGGGGTCCATTGTCGGTCTGGCTTTGCCTAGAGAGACAGCTGCATGTCCTAAGATGACCCGTCCCGCATGCCACTCTTCCTCTCCGGTTCCCCGGAGTTGGGAACCAGAGCTATTCGGTCTTTTTCCTGCCAAAGAAGCAGTGTCCACTGGCACCTGAGTGTGTCCACCCAGGGAAGGAAAGAGAAGCATTTACTGAATATCTCTTAACATTGGGACGGATAGGTGGTGGCTTTCGCATTTAACAGATAAAGAAACGGAGGCTCAGACCCTTGCAGTAACTCGCCCAAGGTCTTGGTGCTAGAAGATGGTGGGGTCAGCTGATGACAGACGGCTTGCCTTTTTCTTCTGTGCCATCCAGGCTTTCTGTCACGAAGCTAATTATGACTGTGCTACTCTGAGTGGCGAGGACGATGGTGGCCCCGGTGGGCACAGGGGGGTCGACAGCTTCCCGGCTGTTGAGGTGGCCCGTGGGTGTTTCGGCCACAGCGTGCATGGCTGCCAGGCCCCAGCTTACCTTCCTTTTGGCTTGTCAGGGAACTCGGGGAACTCCCAGGACGCTGGGACGGAGCTGATAACACGCTCTGCAAGGCAGTTCTGTGTTCGGGACCACGCACGGAGGCCAAGGGCAGGGAGGGACCTGCCGGTCACCAGGCTGGCGTTTGTTCCCTGCGGTGGGGGTCAAGGGCCGGCGTCTCCAGGGTCGCCGGGGTCACCGAAGGAGCTGGTCACATGGCAGCCTCGCCACATTTCATCTTCACAGCAACCCAGAAGGGTCGGGCCGTCATCTGAGTGTGACTGGGTGAGGGGCTGGTGGTCGGCGTGGCCGAGACGCCCCCAGCCCTGACCAGCGCCCTTTCACCTGCTCACCTTTGTTCCACCTCGGTGGGCGAGACACAGCACTCGGTGGGCCAGTCACACGCGCCTCGACTGGCCAGTTATTTGAAGTTTCATTGTACTAAGTAAGAATGGTCCGGATCCAGCCCCCAGGGGCCCGCAACCCATTGCCCTGCTCACCCCTCTGGCCTGATCCCTGCAAAATCTGCTTTTTTTTTTTTTATTTTTATTTTTCCAAATAATTTTGTTTGTAAAAATTAACCAGTAGCCTTATAGGCAACCTGGAAATTAGGGAGGAGACAAGTTCAATACGAATTCCACCACTTCACCTGCTAATTAGCCTTTCTGCAGCCTCCTTATAATATCCCACGCTACGGACGGTCCCCATGTCCTTGTGACCCCAGATGGTGACTCCGGAAGAGCCTGTATGTGTGCATGGCCTGCCTCACCCCTCGTGTTGGATCTGTAGATTGTTCCAGGTTTTCGCTCATGTGAGAAGTGCCAGAGTAAATGTCCTTGTTCCCCAAGCGTCTTCTCATTTTATATCATTATAAGAAATGGGACGATGAACGCTAACGTGCTGCGCAGTCCGTGTACACGTTTCGTTTAATCCTCACAAAAAGTCGGGGTGGCGGGGGTAGGTATCATTAGCTCAGAAGTAGCTGAGACCCTGAGAAGTAGTTACTGCCCTTGGTCACGCAGCTAGTTACTGGCAGAGCTCAGCTGCAAATATGTCTCTCTAACTCCAGAGCCTACACCCTAAACCAGTAATCGAGGCAGATTTCTGCTCCATGTTGCTAAATAACTTTATTAGAAAACTGTACCACTTTACACTCCCCCAAAACTGTGGACTCCCTGGGAGTCTGGGCCTGGGGGACCCGGAGGAGCGTGGGGCTGGCATTAGAAATCCTTGTGGCCGAGGGGGAATCCTGCAGGTTGCGCCGCTGGGCAGACGGTCTGTACACCCGAGGACCGGCCCACGCCACTGAGGAATTGGAGTCTGATCATCTGAATCGCACTGCGTGACCCCAGCACCCCAAGCCCCAGGAAATTACAAGAAGATCAGAAGAAGCTGCCAGAAGCATTTAGGGAGAGTTCTGCCCAAAGACCCGGTCTCGGAACACTTTGCAATTGTATCTCTTCAGGCCATTTACTCACACGCTCTGGCAAAAAGGGACGTGATGTGCTGCTCCGGTCTCCCCAAGACCTGGGCTCGGCTCAGCCTTGGTGGTGGCTCATGACAGGGGCAGAGCCCCTTCCCGCTGACAGACCCAGAGCCGCCCCGGGGCGTGGCCAGTGAGCTCTGCAGGGTGGCGGCCTGGTGCCCAGGCAGGGCTGCGGCATCTGGCGGACCTGGGCCAGACCCCGTTTGCCCTCTTTTTTAAAACGCAGTGCCTGTAGACATTCCAGGGGACGTGACTCGGGAACCTGCTCGTAGCCACTCTAGTACCCTAAGTTAGCCAGTCTCCCCTCTGCCATCCCCTGCAGCAGCTGCTGCCAACCTGACACTCCCCGGCCGCCTCCCTCTTCCCACGCCGGCGATTCCCCTGAGGTGGCACTGACCTGCCGTGCTGTAGGCTCCACGTCACACACAGGCGTGCACACACAGCATGCATGCCCGGGGTCTGCGAGCTCTAGGGCAGAGCGTGTGTATACGTAACTGTCAGGCCAGAGCCTAGCCCAGGCCTCTGCTCAGGGACGTTTACTGAATGAATGAATGATCAAAGGAATCACTGAAGACAGATTGAAGCTTACAGGGATCAGAAACAACTACAAAATGTAGAGCACCTACTGCATGCCAGGTGTGATTCGGGTGTGACCGTGACACTCCCAGCACCTCCCCTGTCCCTCTTGTTGCCGGAAACTGCGATCAGCCCCAGGAGCAAGTCTCCAAGATGCCAGCTGGGCCCTGGGCCGCAGTGGGTAAGGGCAGCTGTCTGGGTACCACCCCCTGGCAAGCTGCCAGGGCCCACTCCCTGAGCGGCTGGAAGCCCAAACACCCGAGCAGAAGGCCACAGACCCAATTAGCAAGGCGGGAGGCTCCTGACCTAACTCAGGCCCCCTCCCCTCTCTACCAGTGGGTTCTGGGCCCTGGGGACAGAGCCGAACCAGAAGCCAGATGCAGAGCCTGAGCCCAGAATGGAAAAGCAGGAACCGCCAAGGAGCCCCCAGGGATGTGCAGCCACCCAGGAAAACTCAGGCCCCCCCCCAGTCTCCAAGCACGTCTGCCTGCCTCTCGGGGGGCAGCGGAGGGATCTTTCCCAGGAGCTGTCACACGAGGGCTCAGTCAGGGCACAATCCAGCTGAAATGCGAAGCCTTTAGGGTGCCCAGGAAAGGCGCTCCGGCCTCGAGACATTACCGCTCTCAGATTTCAGTCACCTCTGAAGGCTGTGCTGTCACAACCGAGCCCCCCACCGCCGTCACAGATGCCCTGTTGCCGTTTCTCAAGTGCCTGTTTCAGGCCCTGCACTTCCACACGTGCCGTCGGTTAGCCGTCCCCCCGCCCCAGAAGCCTTCAGTCACTGTCAGCCTGTTCCGCCAGGAGGGACCGAGGCTCCAACACCGAGTGGAGTGACCCGGGTCTGCTGGGTCCCACTTCCATGCCCACTGCTTTCTCCCCAGACGCCCCACCACCGCTGCCATGGTCCCCAGCAAAGACGGGCTCCTGGCAAGTAGAGGCCGTCTACAGGTGAGGGACAGTTGTTCTTCACAATTTCTCTTCCAGGCAGGAAAAGTGCCGCCAAGGTGTCCCCACCCCATCTTCTCGCCGGCGGGGTCTGAAGCGTGGGGAAGTGGAGCAAAGCCCGCGGCCTGTCCTGGGCCTCTCCGCCAGTGAGGGTACCCGGTGGCCTAGGAAGGACCGACAACGCTCAGGGCATCGGGGACGTGGGTGTGATGTGTGAAACTGACACTAGCTGTTTTTGTTGACAGCAGGAATGAGTGAAGGCACATACAGGTTGATAAATAGTTTAAGAGATGAATGAATGAAGGCTGGAAAGGCAAAGGGCACAGCCAACCCAAGAGAGAGGCGATCGGGGCCAAGCCAGGAAGTCCCCCCCTGCTGCCTGCCCAGCCCTCGCATCACCCCTCACCTTGCACATGGCCGTCCACCCTCACATGGGTTCAAGACCCTCCACCACCTGGTCCCTGCCAGCCCCACCCCAGCCCCAAGCCCCTGTGCCCCCTCCTCCACAGAGACCTCTCCAGGCCGTTGTGCAGCCTCTGCCATGCTCAGGACTAAAATTCCAGCCCCATGTCACCTCCCAAGGGAGCCAGGTGCTCCCCCTCCACGGCGCTCTGGCACAGTACTTCTCCAGTGGTGCGGGAAGGACCTGGTCTCACACTTAGACCCGTTCTCCTGACAGGAAGACACCCTCCCGCTGGTGGTCATGACTCATTGCCGCCGTGGTTGTCGTTGCTGTTTTTTCAAGTGGATCTTCACATGACAGCTGCGTGCAAAGGTCCTACATCCAGTTCTTCCTCCCTAAGAACAGCCCCGGCCCTTAGCCCGAGTCACGTAAGGAACAGCTCCAGCTGGAGCTATTGCTGGGGGTCCTGCACCGAGCTTTTTCCCCCAGAGACCCCTCTGCCCTGCATCAGAGCCGCCTGCTGTTATTCTAACCTGTGCGCATGCCACGGTGCGGTCTAAAGTGTGGGCCCCACGTCATGGCGACGGAGGGAAAGCATAGAGGCTGAATCTCCAGGCGGGGGCTCTCAGGTGTGTCTACTGTACTGACATGCCCAGCTGGAACCGGCAGCGTGAACCGAGAAGGTCTGTGAAGGCAGGGACTGCCCTCTTCGGCCTTGGACATGCAGGGGGCACGCTGCACAGGATGAAAGCGCCCAAGTCGTCTGTCGGCAGGAGAATGCAGCGTGTGGATGGTGCTCGGGTGCTCGCTGTGCATTAGGTGCCGTGCAAAGCCCTTTACGAGTATTTTCATTCAACTTGTATAAGACCCCAGAATTCCCATTTTGCAGACAGGAAATGGAGGTTCAGGGAGGTAAAATGACTTGCCCGAGGTCATCTGGGAAATAAGGGCTGATAGAAGACTGGCTGGACAGATTGACACCCACCGGGGAGGCGGGACCTGGCCTCGTGCCGGGCCCTTCCCTGCTCATCGGCCCCACAGGAGCCACGTAATCAGGACACCAGAGCGGCCGACGCGTTTACAAAGTAAAGATCTTTTGTGCCGGAGTGAAATGATCCTTTTAGAAATGATCACCAGCTTCATTCATTACCTCCGGAGACAAGTCCTTGCTGATTTTTTTCCCCTTCTTTACCTCAAGTACATTTAAATGTCAATTAAATTTGAAATATCTACATTTGTCAGCATTTCATTTTGGGCCAGCGTGACGTGCTACTGATTTGTCCACGACGCGATGTGACACATGGAGGAAAAAAAAAAAAAAAACTCTCGAGATGCAGATCTTCCTCATTAAAACAGAAGCCCGTGCGATCCCGGCACGGCGGAGAGCCACGGAGCACGTCCCCACTTCCTGACGCCGCGTCCCTGACATGGTATTTAAGAAGGAACAGCCGCGCCTGTCACCACTGTCACACGCGCGCGCTGCGCGGCGACACGTTACACCAGACGTTAGAAAGGGCTCGGGGAAGTCATCTGCCGGGGAACTCCGAGCCGAGACGAGGTGGAGGCGGCAGCCATGGGAGCTGACGGGGTCTGATGGACAGCGGGCCTTTCGTTCTCCCAAGACGCCGGCCACCCTCACGGGGCCGCTGTGTCCACCGCGACCTGCCTCCTCACAGACAGCTCTGTGTGTGTGATAAAAATCCAGGCACGTGGTGGGTGGCAGACCGCAGGGTAGTAGCTGAATTGGGTTAATGAGGGAAGAGGTAGACGTCTTTTTTTTTTTTTTTTTTTTTTTTGTTCCTATTCCGCCTTAAGCTCATAAAAAATTTAAACCTGGACATTTTCGACGGTTTATCCTTTATCTCTTGACAAATATCTGACTCTGGGTTTCACGGGAGAACATGAGCTGCTGAATTTAAGTTTATTTTGAAATCTCACCTTTTCTTAAAATTGGAAGGGGGCAACACACTACCCCTCGTTTCAT
>CM053509.1:154368553-154419592 GCA_028627145.1 Eidolon dupreanum | reverse complement strand
CAGTCCACCTGCTCCCATCCAGACTCCTCCCTAGAGGTGCTCTACACACTTGGACTCAGTGTGGAGAAGACTGAACTCATTGTCTTCCACCCAACAGCACCCAGGACAAACTCAGCTGGCGTCCCTGACACTTCCGACTCACCCGGATAACCCTCAGGACCGGTAGGGTGTCCCACCTCCTCCCGAATTTCCTTGTCTCCCATCAATCCAGCCTCCACACATCAGCCAGAGGAAAGTTCTCACCCCAGGCCCACCAACTCTGACCTTATCCTGCCCCAGTGCCCACCCCACCCCCAAGCACCTGTGTAGCCATTTGGGCAGTGACAATGAAAGCCATTGGGCAGGTCCTGGCAGCGGCCCCCACTGAGGCAGGGCCCTGAGGCACACTCGTCGACGTCCATGCTGCAGTCGGCTCCTGCAAGAGGCCCAGCTGTGGTTCCCACCTGTGCCCTCAGAGCCAGACTGGACCTGGAAGGGCCCATTTTACAGCTAGGGAGGCTGAGGCCCAAAGAGAGGCGCTTGAACCCAGCCCGGCATCCCTCCCAGTGCATTTGGACACTGGCGGATCTGCTGCCCTGGAAGGGGGTAGGAAGCTCACCCTCAAAGCCAGGAGGGCAGCGGCACAGGAAGCCAGCAGCATGGCGGAAGCTGAAGGTGCCCGGGAAGGCGGCCTGGTCACCCCCGTAGAGGGTGGAGTCGGAGCGCTGCAGGCACTGGCCTCCGTGCTGGCAGGGGTTTGCCGCACACTCGTCCTCGTCCACCTCACACTGCTCGCCACTGTAGCCTAGGGGCACACACACACGTGGGCATCAGGTCACACAGGGTCATGGGGCAAGCTCAGGGCTAGGCTGGGACAACAGCTCAGAATAGGGTCACGCATATCCTGAGGGTGGGACACAGGGAGAGAAATGACCACGAGAGCCTTCACCAGCTCAGCATCATCTCAATATTATTACTAGTATGAGCGACCACTTTGAACGTGCCAAGCCGTGTGCCAAGACTTCATGAGCATTATTACATCTTGACTCTCCTTTCAACAACCCTGGTGGCAGATACGACGATCAGCCTATTTTGTAGATCAGGAAACACGCTCTGAGAAGTTGCAGTCACACTCTGGTCCACTGAGGGCGCGTGCACAGCGACCCGGCCGCCGCAGGCCGCGCCCACCCCACCAGCCTGCGCACGCGCACGCGCACACGCACCTGGCCAGCAGAGGCAGCGGAAGCTCCCGAGACCCTCGAGGCAAGACGCGTTGTGCGCGCAGGGCGCCGACGCGCACTCCAGCACCTCCTGCTCGCAGCGTGCACCCTCGTAGCCCGTGTCTGCGCAGTCGCACCGGAACCTGGAACGAGGCGCGCTCAGCGGCAGCACCCCTCTTGCCTGCTCCGCGTCGCCCGACCACCCAGCAGCCTCCCCGCCTTCGGGCAACCGGCTGCCCGCTCACCTGTTGACCAGATCGTGGCACACGCCCCCGTGAGCGCACGGCTGACTCTGGCATTCGTCCAGGTCCAGCTGGCAGCTGGCACCGCCGTAGCCCGGCGCGCACACGCAGCGGTAGGAACCCACACCGTCCAGGCACGAGCCCCCGTGCAGGCAGGGCGCTGAAGCGCACTCGTCCACCTCCGCCTCGCAGGTCACTCCTGGACAGGGCCAGAAACAGGCAGAGGGTCAGCCATCCAGGGAAAGAGGCCCAGCCAGGCCGATTCAAACCTGCTCCAGTTACAAAAAATGGAAGGTGAGGATCCACAGGGAGAACCACTACGTCCATTCATCCAGAGCAGGAGTTTCTCACACCAGCAATGGTAATGGAGTAGAAAGAAGACAGATGTCCTTGCCTCCTTGAGCTCACAGCCGTCTAGTCCCGGAGACGGACATTAGGTCAATGGCACATAAATGAGGACTGATTTTTAATTTTGATAAGCTCAACGATGAGGAAGTCCCGGATTCCATGAAAACAAGAGCCAGGATCTTGCCTCAGAGAAGGCTTCTTGGAAGAAGAGCCTTTTGAAGGGCAAGGGGGCATTCACTAGAATGGGATAGGGGACTGTGGGAACAGTTGGATTCCAAAGGGACTGTTGGTCAAGACCTGGCTGGGCTAGCCAGCTGCCCTTGGGCAGGGCACAGGGAGCTGGGGAGCTAAGGGAAGTAGAGGAAGTGAGGCAGGGGTGTGGGGTGTGGGGCCTTGGGGGCCGGGTAACACAACGTGGGCTTATCCTAAAAAGTTTAAAGCAGCTGAGTACATGGTGCTGTCTGCATTTTAGAAGACTCACTGCTGGCTTTGAAGAAGGTGTAAGGACAGAGCCCAGAGAGGGACATACCCTGGCAGGAGACACTGGAATAGGGTAAGCAACTCTTTCAGGTTTTCCCTGCCTTGTCTTGCTTTTAAAACTGAAAATCCAAGTCCTAGGAATCCCGTCAGTCCTGGGCAACACCCAGATGGTTAGGTGGCCCTTGGTGGTGGGGACCGTGGAGATGAAGGGAGATGAGAATCTCAGTGTGGCAATGTGCTGCTGAATTCGTCCTGGAGCCCATATGTCATTGCAGACTCCAGTGGCCCTTCCCTTGCCTCTAAGTGGAGTTGGTCATTGGGGGGCCAGGAGCCCAGCCGGCTCCAGCTGGAACCTTCCCGGCTCAGCGAGCAACGAAACATGGCCCCTCCTTCCTGGGACACTCCTCCCAACCCAGCCCCATTCCCACCCTCTGTGCCAGGGGGAGCCAGGCCCGGGCTGCCTGGAATCCCAGCCTCCCCCGCCTGGCTGGGAACAGAAAGAAGGAGGAGGAGAGAAGTGAGTCATGGCAGCCGCTGCCCCCACTCACATCCACAACTCACCCAGAAAGCGTTACCCAAAGCATCGGAGCACCACACATCCGGGCGCACACACACCTGCTGGCACTCACACACATATGTTTAGCACAGATGCGTTCAGTGAGCCCACAGATATGGCAGATGCATAGGCGCTTTACGTGGCCTCGCTCACGCATACACAGCGAACACGTCCAGACACCGAGACTCTCGAATGATAAGAAAGACACACGTAAACCGTTTCCAGAGTTCATTTTCATCTGTGTGCTGAGATCCATCTCGTTGCTGTGAGTTCCCACCCCTAGGACCCAGGCCCCCACCCCAATCTGTATGCTTTGCTTGGGAGTGACCTCAGACTACACTTTGTCCTCAGAGAGTTGTCTGGATTCAGGGTTGAAGTAGAACCCAGAGTGTCTCACCACAGGCTCCCCACTGCCCTGGACCCAGCCTCCTCCCAGACCTGTCTGTCCCCAGCTGTCTGCTCCTTCCAGCGTCTAGGCAGTCGCCCCAATGCCCTCGCCTTGGAGCATGGGTGAGACAGGGACAGGGACAGGGCCATACTCTGGAGCGAACTAGCATGTTCTCAGGACCTGCACGGCTCCCCACTTCCTACTGGAGAAGCAGGGGCCCCTGGGGGTACACCTACATTACAGTTTGAACAAGGCCACCAGGGTCTCTGTGCCGGAGTTTTGAGGGCTACACAGAGGGGAGGGGACCCACATTACAACCTGAACCAGGAGTGTTCATACTCTGTAACCATCAGATGAACCAACAGTGTCTACAGTACAGCCTGACACAAGTCTGGAGTTGAATAGATGCTAGAAATACTGTCTAGACATGTCTTCGTGAAAGCCAGATGGAGCACATTCATACTGCGGTCCCACCAGAGATGCCCGAGGACTGCCTCGACCCCGGAACCCAACGGGACTCTAGGAGGGACTGAACTAACATTTGTCCGGTGCCTGTTATGTGCCAGGCACCAAGCCAGTGCTTGCGCGTTCACACCCTCATCCAGAGCTGCCAGGTAGCAGCAAGTCTGTGGCTGTGCCCTAGAGGTGCCAGGATGTCCAGGGGGAGGGAGGTGTGTCTACACTAAAGTCAAAGCTGAATTCGTGATTTCACACTGAGGCTCTCGTGGGACCGACGTGACAGACCTCCTCCAGGGATAGCCGGGGGCCATTACCTGCATAGCCAAGGGGGCAGTGGCACTCGTAGCGATCGGCCAGGTTGCGGCAGGTGGCCCCGTGGTGGCAGGGCCGGGACGCACACTCATCGATGTCCAGCTCACAGTGCGGGCCTTGGAACCCAGGCACACAATAGCAGCGGAAGTCACTGGGCTCTGGTCCCTGGGGCACACATAGAGCACCATGGTGGCAGGGCTGGGTGTCACAGCCACGGGGCTCCATGGGCCCACAGGTATAGCCGCCGCTCTCCGTGGCCTGGCATTTGGTCCCTGGAGCGCATGGATCTGAGGCACAGGCACTGGAAGTCTCCACAGGCATGGTTCCTGTAGAGAGAGGAGACTGGCTGGGCAGGGTAGACAGGGGACACAGGGACACTCCCCTCCCACACTCACCCATCCCAGACCCTGGAGTCAGAAAGCAGCAGGGGTCTGTCTAACTCAGGAGAAGGGAGGGAAGGCCAGGGGCTCTACAAGCCGGTCCCGACAGGCTGCACACATCTGCGCCTGGAACGGGGACCGGTTTCAGCACTCTTCCACACAGAGAAATAGGGCCCGGGATGCCTGGCTCTGGCCCAGGATTACTGAGCAGACACCCTGTGAGCTCTACATGTCTCATAGCACCCCTGCAGTGCCACTTTGCGGCAGCTTCTGTCATACTCATTTCACAAGAGGGTAGATCTCAGGCTCCGGACAGAAAGTGAGGACTTGCCTGAGGCCACACAGCAAGTTAGTGCTGGGACTGTCTTTCGGCTCCACCCTATGGCCTGCTCCTTCCCAGAAGGCCCAGGATGGAGGCTCCTCCCCCTGCCCCCTCCTCTGCTCCTGCTGGGGGTCTGGTAACTCCATCCATGCATGAAATCGGAGATGGAGGACTTCAAAGGTCCTTCTTCCCCCCACTCCCCCAGCCCCTCCTTCCTGCCCCGCCTGGCTGGCCTGGGAACTTCTCACAGAATCCCTGGCCCTCACTGTGCCCCCATCAGCAAATACCTGAGCAGCTGGCCTGGCCAAGGTCAGAGGGTACAGGGCAGGTACTGAGACCCACTGATCAAACACCTGGCTCTGGCCACTGTGCTACCTGCACGGAGCCAAGATCCCTCTATTAGAGGGTCACCTCCTGATCTGGAAGCCAAGTTATGGAGAGAGCCAGCCTCCCTCCCTCCCTCCCTCCAGCCTGTCTGTGTAATGCTGGAGTAAGAACTCGGAGCTTTGGAGTGAAACAGCCCTTGGCTCAGATCCCAGCTCAGTCACTAGCTCTGAGGCCTTGGGAAGATCATTTCTGCTGAGCTCCATTTCCCAGTCTGAAAAGGGGATGCTAATAGTCCTCACCTCTTAGGATGTGTTAGGATTCAAAGCCTCACTCAGGTAGTGTTGTCAAGTGCCCTCTTGTAGGCACTCAGTAAGTGATGGGGGATAGGGAGCCGCCCACAAGCAGGAGGCACCCTCCACCTGGAGCTCTGAGAGGTGCCCCCTCCCCCTCAGGTTGTCATCCAGACACTAACCAGGCCCTGCACCTTCCCTCCTCCCTCCTGAAGACCCCCAGATAAGGCTCTGCAGCCTCTCAGGCGTCATCCACATTCCACCAAGCAGGGCTGTCCACTGGCCGACCCCCACACTTCCCAGCCAGGGCCAAGCAGGATAGGCGACAGGGAGATGGAGATACTGACCAGTGGACCCAGGGGAGAACTAGAATGTTAGCCCCACCCCGGAGCACGGAGAGCACCTGGTACAGCTCAACGCAGGCTCACTCACGACCTGACAGGGCCCCTAGCGCCCACCCAGGGTCAGGCATGAGACTGAAACACTGTCAGGCCAAGATGACCTTCTAGGGCTCTGGGGTCCACAGACCTTCTTTCTCTGGCGTTCCCCTCCCTAACTCAGCACATTTCTCCCCAGCCCCTCCCCCCCCACACACACACACTGGTCATAGAGCAGGAAGCATCTGGGCCTCTCTGAGGGGCTTATGGATGGCCCATCATCTTTTTCCCACTCTAAGCCCCTGTGGCTGATCAGCTTAGAGCTGGGTCCCCTAGGGCTCTAATGGGGGTGGGAAGATGGTCTGATCGGGATGGGAGTGGACGGAGCTTCCTTGAGAAAGGACACAGGCTTGGGCATCACATACACCCAGTTTGTATCTGGGGTATAAATGGTGCCCACCTCATAGGGAGGGTGTTGTAAGGAGCCACCGAGGTGACATGAGTGAAGCCCTGGCACCCAGTGGGCCCTCAGTGAGGACTCTGGCCATTCTGATCAGGGTCCCTCCACCCAGTCTGGCTTGCGAGGAGGAACACAGTAATCATGGCTCCCACAGCCCTAGCTGCTGGGTCCTGTGCCAACCCTCATCTGTGTGGCCCACGGTGCCCTGCCCCAGTGTGGAGCTTTGCCCCCAGTCAGAGCCCTCCATTTCAGAGCAGATGGCACCAGGCTGAGGGGACAGTGCCTGGGGGGAACAGGGAAGGTGCTTCATCACCTTAGGAACAGATAGGCCTCGACCCCAAATGATGGAGCCCAGGAGACAGAGTCCAGGAGGAAGAGTTCCCCCAGGAGGAAGAGTTCCTCCAGTCAGAGCCAGGGGTAGAGGGAGGGAGCTGCCTGTCCTGGGAGGCATGCAACAGCACCAGAAGCCTGCATGTGAGGGACAGTCACCTCTCCTATGCAATCTCAGTCAATCTTCGTATTTGCCTGAGGAGGTGGATACTAACTACTATTATGCCTGTTTTATGGTTGAGGAAATAGAGGCTCGGAGATGAAGCACAGCCGCACAGCCCATGAGGGCTGGAATTCAGACCTCGGCCTCACTGCTACAGAGACACCCGAAGGCCTGTATTAAGAATACCCATTCCTGGGCCCCAGGGCCAGACCTGGAGATTCAGAACCGCTGGGCCTGGGGCCAGAGAATCTGCATTGCGACATGCTCCCCCGGGACTCCTTTGCACGCTGAGGCTTGGGAACTGCTGGCCTTGGGTTCTCTCTCCCAGAAGCAAGCCCAGGAGGCCAGGGCAGTCCAGGGCTGAGTGGAGAGGTGAGGATGGCCGGCAGAGGAGGGGCTGTTTCCCGGGCCAGGCTGGAGGGGCGTGGCCTGTTGCCAGGGCGATGAGGGGCCTGTGCTTATCTTTACAAATCCCTCCTGACCTCTCGGGCTGCCCGGGAAGACCTGGCAGAGGAGGGATTAACTGACATCCGCCCCTCCCCTCCGACCTGACGCCCTAAGAAGGCCCGGAACCCCGGGGAAGGGAAATCTCTCCCAGAAGGACCGACTACAATAACAGCGGCCGTTACCGGGGGCGCGCCGTGTGCTCAGGGCGCTGCTACACACCTTGCAAACGTTATTACGTTATTATATTATTGATTCAGACTGGAAGAGGTGGGTGCCGTTAAGAAAACTGTGTTTCTAACTCGGGCCATAAACTTGCCCAGGGGCATCCCACAAAAAAAAAAAAAAAAAAAAAAAAAAAGATACAGAAAGCGAGTCCACACCTCCCAGTGCCTGTGAAATTCCCACTCGGCAAACTCCAAATCGCCACCCACGTACTGTCATTGCAGTGCGTTCCAGCCCAGCCTCACCCAGGCTCTGGAAAGATCCTCTAAGGGCTTGGGCTTGCCCAGGAAGAACAGAGGTTCCAGGGTCCGCCTGGGCAGAGCGCACAATCTTCCTGGTCAATCCAGAAGCTGTCCGCGATCCCACGGGGCCTCGGGCCTCGCTCGGTGCTTGGTAACTCCTACTTGCAAGCACTTCTAACGGGCCGAGTGATAACTGCCAACAAACTGATGGGAAGTGTTCACTGAGGGTGGATTTTGAGAAGTTTCTTGTCTTGAAGCAAAAGAGAGAATATTTCTAAGAAGCAACTCAAGATCTCGGAAGATGTGGGAGCTCCGAATAAGGGGAAAACACTTTTCACCTAAAATAGGCCAGACCTGCCCTCCCCGCCACTCCCAAAGGTAGGGCTGAGTAGCGCGGGACAACACCATAGCATTTATAACGCTGCCTCAGAGCCATTGGCAAGGGCTAAACTACTCCAACAAGACAGGAAAGTTTGAAATCCTTACAAATGTGTACCCCATGAGGTCGAAAGGCGTAACTTCGGTAACTAATTACTACAGTAGCCGTCCAGGATTCACCCCGACCCTGCGCCTAGCACTGGCACATCCCCCAATCTGGGGCCAGGGAGGCCCCTCCCAGGGTGAGGGTAGAAGAGAGTGGGTGGGGCTCCGCCTGCCGCGCAAACAGGCCACTTTTAACTATTTTATTTTTAACTATTAGTGGGCTTCTAGCTCTGTCTAAAACTTGAGACAGGATTTCCCACCACTGCATTTTCCCATCGAGTTCTTGTAACGGCCCTCGGAGTTAGCTGATTTGTCCCTTTTAGACAGAGGCACAGAGAAGAAGTGTGACTATTATACAGGCCAGTGCCATAGGCCACTGTGACATCCTAACCCTGCCACCTACGAGCTCTGTGACTCTAGGCGAGTTACTGACCCTCTCTGGGCCTCATTTTCCTCCTCTGTAAACTGGGGATATCAGAGGAGAATTAAATTCGATCATGTTAGTCCAGTAGCACGGTGCCTGCCTGCCACATGGCGGCTGATGGTATCACTTATTCATCCATCAACAAATCTTTACTTGGGCCAAACACTGCCTGTCCAACAAATCCTGACGTTGGGTCGCGTGTGTGTGGCTGTCCGCCCCCTGCCTCTGTCCTGCAGGCCCCCACCTAACCCTGGTTGGAGAAGGGGCCAGACTTGGGGACTGGACTGCTGCCCCTTTGTCAGCCAGGCTCCCTGGGTATTCTGGGAGCAGGGAGGGGTATGAGAGCCCAACGTGCCCCATTGTACTTCAAGATGCTTGGTCCTCTCCTAGCAACCAGCAGGGCCTTTGTGGCAGAGAACGTTCAGGATGGAGGGGCCCAGCTCAGGGCCTGGTCGGGGTGGGCAGCAGAGCCAGGGGCCCAGGGCCTCCAGAACCCCAAGCCCCTATGGGATGGAATTCGCTTTTCACATAACACAATCCCTGGCCCCTCTACTCCTGGCAGTCCGGCCTGGGGTACTGGCATCCAGAAGTGCTCATGGCTGCAGTGGCCCCACATCAGATTTGGGGGACCCCCATGGAGGGGGCTCCCTATATGGCAATCATAGGGGAAAGGCTGACCCCAGGAACCCCAGCAGGGTTGTGTGGGGGTGAATGTGTATATCAGAATCCATCCTCTTCCATAGCATCAATCTGCCTTGTGTTCGCTCTGCCTTCAGGTTCATATGAATTTGCACTTGAGTGTGAACGGCCACCTTACACATGTGTGTTGGTGGGTGTAGGCGCACCTAGGGGTGTACGTGTAAGTGCACATGTGGTGGGTCTACATGTGCCTGCGGACACCTGCTCATGTGGTGATCTGTGCCCTTGTGCATGCCACGCCAGTGTGCAGACTTGGTGTGCGTTGTGTGTATGTATGCACAGGTGTGATTTGTGTGTGTGCATGTGTGTATGTGTGCAGGTGCGGGTAGGCATTTGTGTTTGTGAACATGCGTGTATGTTTGTGTGTGCTGTTGGGCAGGGGATGGACACCCAGTCCACAGACCTGGAGTTCGTGCCCCTCGGTGCAGAGAGCAGGCCCCAGCTCCTCTCACGAGCCCCAGCTTTGCCTGGGGGGCCCATCTATAGGCCCCCATCCCTCTCTGAGCTTTGGTTTCCTCCACTGCAAAATGAGGTCCTCATCTTCCCCAAGGGCCATGCAGAGAAGAGGAGACCCAGGCTTTGTGAACTGGGCCCCAGGAGAGGTGGGAGGAAGGGGGAAAGCCCCAGGTAGGGGCCTAGGAGAGCTTGATCCCACCCCCTGGGAGCCTGAGGAGGTAGGTGGGGGCTCCCGCAGCCTCAGCAGAGCCTAGGCCACGGGCCTGCTTGGTTCCCTCCTCCAGCAGTGATGGTGGGGGCGGGGAACTTCCCAGGCCTGGCCCCGTAGCTATAGTGACCAAGACAAAGCGTCTCCCAGACCCCCCAGGAAGGAGTCCAGGCCCAAGTACACGTGAATCCACTTGTACAAAAGCAAAACCTGCTTGGCCAATGGGGTCTGGCTTCAGGAAGCCCTTTCAACTTGGTCTGGGGATGCGGGGGAGGGGGCAGCAGAGGACACCATGTTCCCAAGGGCCTAGCCACCCCCAGGACCCCAGAGCACCTGCAGCCCCCCCTCCCGCAGTGCAGGCAGAGCTAAGGCGTAAATGAAGGGGTGCAGGCAGACACCGGCTCCCTGGGTCTCCTTCCCCTTCTCCAACCCAGTCCTCTAGGCTGGGGTCTGCTGCCCTCACCCCATGCCCCCGGGACACCGTTCGATCCACTCACACTCCATGACTGAAGCCCAGACACAGCCCACCGCACCCAGAAAGCCTCAGACACGACTCAGGCTCACGCGGTACAGCTCATCCTAGCTCACAACTTTGTGACACTACCACCTGCACCCCACAACCCAGCTCGCGACTCGCAGCGGAGCTCGCGACCCAGAACGGCACTGCACCCAAACCCCTCCCAAGACACTCAGCCCACCCCCCGCCCCGTAACCCCGATCACAGCACACCCTCAAGCCCCCTCACAAAGGCCCCGAGTTCCAGACCCCCTGGCCTCCACACGAGTTCCAGTGGCCCACAGCAGCACACTCCTTTGCACCCCACAACTCAGGCCTGTGCCCCAGCCCCCGTGTAAGGCCAGCACCCATAGGGCTAGCACCCATGGGGCAGCCCCAGGGCCTGGGGTGTCTGCTTTGGGAGATAGACCGTACCACAGGCCGCCCCCAGGGCTTGTGCCCCAACTCACCAGCCAGAAGGGGGAGGGCAGGGGCCCAGAGCAGCAGCAGGAGTAGCAGGAGAGGGGCTGGGACACCAGGGTCCTGGGTCCCAGGCCCGGCCAGCGCCATGGCAGCACGCTCTGCTCGGCGGCTATGGGAACAGGCGGCCGGGCTGGTTCCGCACCCCCTCTCCCTCCAACCAGCACTAATGCCGTGGACAGAGGCCCAGCCCTCCCTCCCTCCTCCCCCGCCTCCTCCTCCAGCCCTCCCAGGCTGCTCCACCTCCAGAGGGTTTTAGAGGAGGGGTCTGACTCACCCAGTCTCTCCAAGGCCCAGGGCTCCAGACAGGCATCCAGGGGCCCTGTGGGTCTGACCTCGTCTCAGTGCCTACCATGCTCTCCCTCCAGACACCCCCCCACACCCCACCCCCTCTCTCCCGCCTCTCAGGTTGTGCTGCCTCAGCCTCCTCCGAGAAAAGTCTGTTCTGCAGGGCAGTTCTCACCAGATGATGCTGGCTACTCCCAAGTCCTCAGTTATCTCACCCCGCTGGACCATGCCCGTCTCCTCTCAGCCTGGGCCTCCCCTCCCCAGCCCCGGCCTCCTCCGTCTGCCCAGAAGCCCCAGCTTCTCCCACTCATCTTGTTCTTTCCCAGCTCCCCAACCTGAGCAAGGGATCCCCCCACCCCGGCCCTATGCCACCTCCCCCCACACATTCAGTCAACCACCAGCTCCGGGCAACTCTTCCCTCTCAGTGTCTCTTGTTCCCACCCTTCGTCTTCACTTCCTCGGTCCCACCCTGCTACACCCAGCCCCCCTCACCTTGGCCCTCAGGAAAAGGCCCCTGTCTCCCTGTACCCTCACCAACCAAACTGAATCTCTTCCATTTCCCACCTTTGGCTTAGATCTTCAGCTCCGCTGTTTGCAACTCCAGAAACCTCGCCGACCCAAGGCAGCCCTGCTACTGAGCAGCAGCTCTGACTAAGCGAGCGGTCCTGCTAGGAAGTCCTTCTTGTTGTCTGACCTCACAGTCTCCGCCTGCACTTGATGTCCGCCTGCTTCAGGCTGGAGAGGGCAAAGTTGTTTGGGAAGAGAGGAGGGCTTCTTCAGGGGACCCGGATCCAGGGGTCCAGGGCATCCCAGAGGCACTACGACATCTCAAAACAGCCCATTCTTCCTCTGCCCTCAGCATCAGGAAAGGGCAAATCCCCTTGGTAAAGGGACTTCCTGAGCCAAGCCACTGGTGCCTGCCAGTGCTCCCGCATTTGACCTAACCCAGAAACTGTGGACTCAGGCCAACTGAGTCCCTGACATCGACATCCGGAGAGCATAGTCTGGAGGGACAGACCTGAGCAGCGGTTGAGGATACTGTAGGTCACTCATGAGGAATGGTCCCTGGAAGCCCATAGAAGGAAGCTGTGGGCATCACACAACGAGGGCATCAGTGCTGGGCTACACTGGTCCTTGAACCTGGGCTGAGTACTCGGAAGGGGAACCACAGGCACGGGTGGACCCCTCATCCACATCCCTGCCCCATCTCCACCTCTGAGTCGCCTTCCCTCTGGGGTGAGGGTTGTTCCCTGGTTTCTGGGACCCTCTTCCCAAATCACCTTTAATTCCCTGCCTCTCACTTACACCAGGAGCTCCCCACCACATGTACCCATACATGCACGCACACACACATGCACACATGAAAGTCCTTCTTCATTCTGTGGGGGAAGCACAGGCCCCCCCAGCTAAGTAGGTCTAGGTCTGAGCCACACTCTACCACTGATTACGGAGTGACCTCCGCACAGGACTGCCTTCTCCAGACCTCGGTCTCCTCATCTGTAAGACGGGAGTGATAACAGCTCCCACCACGGAAGGGTTTATAGTCGTCCTCCCTAAACGTGCTTTTGTTTTCTGCAGCTTCAGTTAGCTGTGGTCGACCGCAGTCTGGAAATGTTAAATGGAAAATTCAAGAAATAAACAATCCATAAGTATTAAATTGCATGCTGTTCTGAGTACCTTGCTCCGTCTCATCACTTCACCTCACATCATCACAAGAAGGGTGAGTGCAAGAAGATATTTTGAAAGAGAGAACTACATTCACATAACTTTTATTACAGTATATTGTTATAATTGTTCTGTTTTCTTAGTTATTGTTATTATTTGCTTACTGGGCCTAATTTACAAATTAAATGTTATTGTAGGTATATTCATATAGGAAAAAACAGTATATCCAGGGTTCGGTACAATCCTCAGTTTCAAGCACCCACTGGGCGTCTTGGGCCATATGTCCCGTGGATCAGGAGGGACCACTGTACCGACCTCATGTGGCAGAGCAAGTTCTCTTTATTTGCTCCTCCGAGTTTCCCAAGAGATCCATGCAGCCCCCGGGGAAAAGGATGGGGAACGGGAGGATGGCAACGCTCCCACAGCCGCATGGGTCTTTGGAGACGCAGACACACACACACACACACCTGAGCTTCTACAATGAGCCCAAGGGCAGAAGGGCACCAGGTCCAAGCCCTTCGGAGCCCAGCCCATCCTGCAGCACCATGCGCCACCTTATGGCCAAACGTAGCTAAACGTGGGACCTCCTTCGGCCTTGACCTCACCGGGTCTCTGAGGCCTTCCCCACTGTCACCCACTCCCTCCAGGCTTCTCTCCCCTGGCGTCCCTCCTGCCTTCCTGGCTGTTCTTTGCTATCTTTCCTTCCAAAATGTTGGGGTGTGTTGAGATCTGCTCCCAGCCCCCTGCCCTTCTCATTCATCCCTCCTGGGCTGAGCACGTCCACACCCCCTCACGAGCTCTCCGCCAGTGGTTCTAAACCATTTCACCTTCACTTTGGTAAACAGATATCTTGTATCATCCTCTGTTAGCCTGACATGAGATGACATTATATATATATATATATATATATATATATATATATATATATATATAATTATATGCATATATATATGCATATAATTCCCAAAAGAAAACCATCCCATTGCTCTAATTGAAGTATCAGAGCCATTGGTGCGGTGAAGTATATAGACACCAGGTCAAATCCTGGCTTCTACACTTCTAAGCTGTGTGACCTTGGGTAAGTCGCTTAACTTCTCTGTGCATCAGTTAGCTCCCCAGTGAAAAAGGTATTTTTTTTTTCTATGCAGCACTTTAGCACAGAGTTGTTTTGAGGATTGAATGAGGAATTGTTCATGAAGCTTTAGAACAGTGACTGGCACACTACAAGAGCTAAGTGAGTTTTGGTTAAAGAAATAAAGTAATTTGAGATGATATATATTTCAAGTAGTAAATACTTCTCTTGACTCCACCAGAAGACATGAGAAAATAATGAGAAGCTTGTGCCTATCCAAAGAACCCTCTTGAATGCGACAGCCATAGTGTAGACTGATAAAGAGAATGTCAGTTTGGCAATTCAAATACCACAAGTAGTGTTGACATTAAGTACATAATTTTCCAGTGTGGTGACAACTCTGGGTAAGGTTCTGAAGATAAAGAGCAATCTTCCTTCAATTTACATGGAAGTTGCGTTTCCAGCAAATTCAGCGAATGTTAAAACTCAGAGCATTCGTGCAAAAACACTCTGCATTTATGTGCGAGACTTGGGTTTGGCTCAGACACTTACAAACAGGTCTTTTTGCCTCTACACGAAGGTCTGGCAGGACATCCAAAAGCTGGATGGCATGTGGGATATTCTTCTTGGGTGGACTGTCCGGCACCTTGCAGGGCATCCAGCATCCCGGGCCCCACCTCTAAATGCCAGCAGCACCCTCGCCAGTCACTATGAAAATGAAAGCACCCCCACAACCCCCAAAACAGCACCCTGGGTCCTATGCCGACTGCCAGAGGGACTTTTCCAAATCCCAAGTTATGTTTCCTGCCTGTCTACTTCCAGTTACCCTCAGGCCAAGTCCAAATTCCTGAGCCCGATGCCCAAAGTCCTCCTAATCCAGCCTCCTGCTTCCTCCCCCACAGGACGGATCCACACCGTCTCCCCGCCCTCTCCCCTACTCGCTGCACACTCAGGCAGAGCAGATGATTAATAAATGTGAGGACCATTCAGCCCTGGCCTTTGGGGAGCTCTCAGCTAGTGGAAAGACAGGCACAGGGGCAATGCCGGGAGGAGCTTGCTCAGAGCCCGGTGGAGGCTCCAAAGACAGAGAGGCCAGCTGCCAGATGGCAGTTTCCCAGAGGAGATAGGGCCTTGGAGCACGAATAGGAGTTTTCCAGGTAGAGAAGAGGCAGAAGGCAGACCTGCTGAAGACTCAGCGTGGGCAAAGGCCAGGTGTGAGAGAGGGCATCGTGCCTTCGGGGACTGCAGACAAGGAGCATCACCCGAGGCCAGGATGTGGAGGGGCTGGGATCAGAGGTAAGGCTGGTGCGTCAGCAGAGGACAGACAGCTCATGCAGGGCGTGCACAGTGCCGAGGAGATTGGGCTTTGTCCTGGGGGCATGGGGATCCACGGAAGGGGGAGGAGTGTGGAGGGCAAGAGTAGAAATATTCCAGGGAAAGATCACGAGGTCTGGATTGGACAGGGGCGAGGGTGGAGAGCAGGAAGGGGCATTCGTGGGGCAGAAACAACAGAACTTGATGTCTGCTGGGGCCGAGAAAGAGGGAGAACGCCGGACTGTAGCCTGGCATTCCAGCTTGGTGAAGCCGCAGTGTCGAGGGTGGAGACAGGAGCTGGTGAAATGGCTTTGGCCCAGACAAACTCAGTCCTCCTCTGCCTAAAGGACATGCTGCAGGCCCCTCTGAAAACACTAGAGGGAGCCCTAGGATAGGCCAGGCTCTCCTCTTCCCCCAGCAGCCAGCCTCCACCCCCTCCCAGAGCGGGATAGGAACCACCCCACCGCTCAGAAGTCGGCTCTGGGGCTTCTGCCAGGGCCAGGGCCAAGTGCAATGGCTCACAGTCTCAGGCCACCTCATCCTCTAGCCACCAAATCTGTGGGACGTGGAGTGGGGGATCATTTCTTGAGCTAGGAGTAGGTGGAGGCAGAGGTTGGGAACTGTGCAAGAAGTACTGACAGCTTCCTGTGTCACCCCGCCCCTCCTCCCATGGAGAGAGGGGGTGTAACCCGCCCGGAGTCACACCACTGTCACTGGCAACACCAATCCCAGCCAGAACCGCTGCCCCTAGTGGGGGATAGAAATGGAGCAGAGCTCCCCAAGTTGGAGCAGCTAGCAAACCAGAGGAGCATAAGCGACCTTTCCACACACACCCCCTTTCCTATAAAAACTTGAAGTGGGGGGAGGTTCCTGTGAGCCACCTGTGGGGGGGGTGTAGATAGCATTCCAGGCAGAAGGGGCGTCCATGGGCAAAGGCAGGGAGAGGTTGGAAGGTTCCAGAAGTGGCAGAGGCAGTGTGGACAGAGTGCGGGGAGCATGGTGGCCTGAGGTGGTGGGGGGAATGGGGGCACCATCAGGGAGCAGGATGCCGCCAGACAGCAGAAGGGAGCATTGGCAGGCTCGCCACAGAGTGAGGGCCAGGACAGCTTGGCGCTTGCAAAGGAGGGCTCCAGCTGCAGACAGGGGAGTGGCAGAATTATAGTTTTTGGAAAAGCGTTTGGCTTCACTGCTTGAGTCTAAATGGCACAATCTTTTAAATTTTTATGAAAACAAAAAGAAAAGTGAATAACAAATGGAGACACCGAAACAGGAAATCCATTTCCTTTTAAATCCGATGGAAAGAGCAAATCCAAGCCCAACATAATGCCAGCAAGATTTTAATAACCTGTGACGAAACAGGCTCACCGCACCATCGGTGCTCACTTCAAGCTGCCTCCTCAGTTGAGCCCAGAGCCCGGAATCTGAGGCCCATTCGAACAGAGTCATCATGGCCCACATGGGGAAACTGAGGCTTAAATAGGGGCGAACTAACCCAAGATCATATGGCAAAGACAGAACTGGGACAGACTCCTGACTTCCAAGCTTGGGCTTCTGTCTGTCCACTCCTGCTTGTCTACACGCATTGTACACCAAACACACACACCACACACTACACACACATATGTACAACATACTACATATGTCACACACACAGCACACACACAAGCACACCACGCACGCACCACAAACACACACTACACACCACACAGGAAATGCTTTCCAAACTCAGATACACAAATACCTATATACAGACAAGATTCCACAGACTCACAGATCAGCTAACATATGCATATACTTGCCTGGAGAGAAGTGGGCAGACATGCGGAAGTATGCAGACATGTGCACGACACTCCCCAGAGCACCTAAACACACACGCAGGAGTATTCACATATTCACAGGTGCTCGCACATGTAAAAATCTGATCCCTCCAAATCTAAATACTCAGATAAATCCAGGCACATACACTGGACACACACATGTGCAAATTTCTATAGATATCCACGAGATTTAAAAATACCCCTTTATACACATCACAAACGTACCACTCACACACCAACAGACACACAGACACACACGTATAACACACCTCACAGTGCTGTGAGGCCCGCAGGCCAACACTCTGGGTTAAACAGCCACATCCCGTTGCTCACGGCCAGGCCATGCTGGCACCAAGGTCAGCATGAGTGTCCCAGAGACCCTGCCATACTCCTGCAAGGCCCGGAAATCTGGGACAGGCAAAGTGCCACATCCTTCGGGAGGTCAAGGACACCGAACTCTATCGAAAGAGCCAGGGTTGATTCCTGGCAAGAGCCCAGGCAGCTCAGAGGAGCTGGGAGCCCAGCCCCCACACTCCCCTCTCCCCGGCAGGAGTGGGTGAGGGACACATTCCAGCGTGTGTCTTAAGGGGGGTGGGCAGGGGTGTCGTAAAGGAAGGGGACAGTTCATCTACTGTATGGGTTAGGGTCTGTCCTGCCTTCCTTCCTCCCTCCCGCCCTCCCTTCCTTTTTTCCTTCCTTCCTTCCTCTGATATTAAATAAGGAACTTTTGTGAATCAGGCAGAACAAAGCCATAGCCTCTGGTCCTCAGCAGCACAGTCTGCTGGTGAGCGGGCACGCCTAGAGCCGAGCCGTTATGTTACACGTCGTGACAGCAGCTATGAGGCCTGGGAGAAACCTGGGTTCCATCTGGGGCTGTAGGACATTGAACAATTCATGTCCTTCTCAATCTCAGTTTCCTTATCTGAGAAATAGGGATCACGATCTCCCTGATCACCTGTTGGGTTTGTTATTCGCACCAAATTCAATCATGGATGTGGGGTGAAAGGGAAAGTTTTAGTAAAATATGAATCAAGTGTTTATCAGGTGCCAGCTATGTGCTAGACCCACCATATGGGAAATGCAGATCCTGGAGTGAGAGAGGCTTGGCTGGGTTCAAATCCCCGCTTTGCCAGGACTAGCTGTGTGAGCCTGAGCAGGTTACTTACCCTCTCTGAACTACTTTCTCAACTGTAACACAGGTGTAATAATACCCACTTTACATGGGTGCTATGGGATAGCGATGTCAAATTCCTGGCATAAGGCCTGCCACAAAGCAGATGCTCAATGAAGTTAGTTCCTGTTATTATTTATAAGCTTTCATTTATTCATTCAGCAAACACTAACTGAACACCTACTGTGAGCCAGGCATGATTCTAAGAACTCTCCAAATTGACTCGCTTAATCCTTCTATTAACTCTATAATTATCCCTGTTTTACCACTGAGGAAACTGAGGCGCAGAGGTGTCCTATCGCTTATTCAAGGTCGCAGAGCTGGTAGGAGGCAGAGCTGGACTTGAAACCCAGGTCCATGAGCAAGACATTAACTTTCCTCTTACGGTTCGAAGTCCTCCTCCCCTCTCCCCAGCAGCAGCCCCTGTTAAATAAATCATCCAGTAACGGTTTCTCATTCCCAGACTTGGTTGCAAATGAATTATTCACATTGTAAGGCCTGCAAACCGCTGGCCGGGCCTCATGACCCGAGACGGGCCACCCGCCCACAAGATGCCACTCCCTCCGCTGAGCACCGGTCCTGGTGGGCTGGCCAGAGGCGGCCAGAGTTGGCAGGCGCTGAGCTGTGCCGCAGGAACCGAGAGGAGGGGTTTTCCTTCTCCCGTTGCCCGCCTTTGCTTTCCAATAAGCTCACACAGCCTGGTGTTGTCAAGGGAACAGACGTTCTGGACTCAGCCAATCCCGGGTTCCAGTCTCGGCTCTGGCCTGAACAGCTCCGTGGCCTCAGGCAGCCTACCCTCTCTGGGGGAGGCTGACGGGCCGGCCCACATGGTGGGGCTCAGGGCGCCCCTTCACACTCCTTCTTCCCTTTGTGAGATAAGGCTTGTGCTACCCAGCCAGGCCCTCTGCTGGGGACAAAGACCCTGTCCTGTGGGGACGCCCTGTCTCCATGTCTCATCTCCTCCCAGGATCCGGCTGAGATCCTGGTCCTAGCCAGATCCCTGGGGCCGGTTGTAGGGGGTGCTGGGTGCTCCGGAGTCCCTCTTCAGGGCCAGTTACCCATCCCATGGATAGCTCACTGGGTTACGCCTCTGCCAGTGGCAGCCAGCGGCCAGCACGCGACCGATGTGGGGTTACAAAGGCCCAGCTCCCTTCCCTCGACTGGGACAACGCGGAAGGACCATCACAGCTCCAGACGTCCCCACGGGGGCCTCTGTTACAACCTCATCGCGGGTCACCTTCTCCCTCTGCCCGTTCCTGCCTTTCTACTTACTGGCGGGTGTATCTTCCGAGGGCACGCCCCGGTAAATCTGCGTGTGATCCTCCAGCTCAGCATCTCTTTCCAGGAACCCAGTCTAAGGTATTCGTCACAGACAGAGGCCAATCTCAGCATTCGCTGAGACCCAGTCCAGGTCACCAGTATTCAATACTGCTTGTAGGATGAGCCCTGACTCTAAGCATAGACTGGTCCCCAATCCTGTTCCCACACTGAGCCCTGATCCCGGTCCCAGACTGAGCCCAAGTATCCCGTGGAAAGCAGAGTACCACTTAAGACAGAACTAAGGGATAATAAAGTGGGAGGTAGTAGGGGATTGGCGTCCGGCTGAGACTGAGAATAGGACCAGAGTGAACCTCACCGGAGTAGACTGCCAACCCAGCCAGCCAGGAGATCAGAGGCACAGACTGCCCCTTCTCAGAGAGATCTTTTTCAAAAACAAATAAACAGGATCTTCTTTATAAAAGACCAGCTATCTAAACCCTGGACCATTCCATGCTTCTATGGGATCTAGACTCAAGCAGAGGCTGGTCTCCCAAAGAAAGCCTCCTACGGGGCTTCTAGGCCCCATGGTTCACCTACACTAGCTATCAGTGTCATGAGGAGTGATGGGTGGTCCATGGGTCTGCGTACCTGCGACCCAGCCCAACCTCAGGCAGCCCGCTGTTCCTCTCGGGGCCTTGCATAATGTTTGACTCACATGGCCATTTTTTTAAGGCAGGCACCATTATTACAGGCATGATACGGATGACGAAACCAAGGCCCAGAGAGGGGATACTGCTTGTCCAGGCTTCCAGAGCCGGCACTCACCCCAAGACTTCCTGATATTTGGTTTCCTGTCTGCTGTTCATACGTCTGGAAGAACGAAGGCCACTGCTAATAGACTTAATGTTCGGGTTCCCTCCAGATTCATATGCTGAAAGCTAACCTTCAGTGTGAGGGTATTTGGAGGTGGGGCGTTTGGGAGGTGATTAGGTCATATATGAGTGGAGTCCTCGTGAATGGCATCAGTGCCCCAGAGAGATTCTGGGCCCTTTCCGCCATGTGTGATTATAGCAAAAAGGTGGCTGTCTGTGAACCAGGATGCAGACACCGAATCAGCCAGCACCTTGATCTTGGACTTCCCAGCCTCCAGAACTACAGGAGGTAAACTTCTGTTGCTTCTAAGCCACCCAGTCTATCATATTTTGCATGACAGCCTGAACAGAATGAGGCAGCCACTTCCCTCATCTGCTTCGCACTGTTGATTCTGCCTGTATTCCACCCATCTGTCCATCCGTCTGTCCGTCCGTCCGCCCGTCCATCCATCCTTCTGTCGACCCACACACCCATGCATCCATCCATCCACAGCTGTGCCGCGAGCATCCTCCATTACCAGGTCTGGGCTGGGTGCTGGGGAGAGAGCGGGCAGAGCCTACCGTTGTGGCATGTACAGGCTGGCAGAGGAGCCACATATTAAACAAACACACCCACAAAACCCGAACACATCACCGCCATGCTGAGTGCTGGGAAGAAGCAGCCCAGGATGTGAGTGGGTGTAGCAAGGACAGTCTCTCTTGAGAGTGTTCTCTGGGCCCCAGGGAGCTAGTGGGCAGGAAACCTGCTGAGCCAGCCCCCAGAGCTTGGCCCCAGGTGACAGAAGCTGTGAGAAAAGCATCAATAATGCCCCAGCTGAGCCAGCCCACCTGCCCCCTCCAGCAAGTGGGGTCCTGGGGGCTTGCCTACAGCAGGAGGTAAGTCAAGAGGTCAATGGGGCTGGGGTCTTTTGCAAATGGCCCAGATTTGCTTTGTGAGCCACCCTACCTGGGGCCTAAAGCCTCCAAGAACTATAGCAGAGCTTCAGGAGACACAAGAGAGGTTATTTCGGGAGGAGGGAGCAGCATGAGCACACGTGTAGAGGTGGGAAACAGCAGGCAGGCACGGCAAGGTGCAGCAAGGAGAGAAAGGGAAGGAGAAACTAGGTCCTGGCCCTCAAGGATGCCACAGCACCCTAGGGGGGCTCGACTCCCACTGCACACCAGCAACAGTGATTATTGCCATGGGCGAAAGCTGACTGCCCAACGGGGGTCACGCGAGATCTCATTTCGGCCCCACTAGATCCGTTAAGGGCACCGCTGCTAGAAGTAAGACTGTTACAGACAGGAAAACCGAAGTCAAAAGAGGTGAAGCCCATCCCTGGGAGCACAGAGTTAGCAAGTAAAGGAGCAGGATATGGCCCCAGCCCCAGTTCCTAACATTCTCCTGCTGTGCCCAGGAAACAAGGGGAGGAGATGGGGACCCACGACAGGCAAGGCCCACGTGGCTGCAAGCTGTGGTCTTCTCTGCCCCTCCCACTAACCCGAGAGATTACCTACGTCTGTCCCCACACGACACTGGGCACAGAATAGGTGCTTAGAGAATATCGTGAATAAACAATCGTCTTAAGAGCAGACGCTCAGAGTGCCGAGCATGTCACCAACACCCCACAAGGTGGGTGCTATTATTACCCCCATTTCACAGGTGAGGGAACTGGGGCACCGATAGTAAGTGGTGCAGCCGTGATTCACCAGGCAGCAGGTAAATAAATTCACAAACTAACTGACGAGTAAATGAGCATGAGTAATGATGAATGGGAGAAAAGGTGAGTCAGTAAGTGAGGGACGGAAGCGGGGACAGAGGGAGCGAAGGTGCGGTGTAGGTCTTGGTAGAGTGAAGAGGTGGAGGCTGTTCCCACTTGTTCCACCGCCAGCTTCCAGGAACAGGCTCCTTTTCCCTCCTCCCAAGGAAGCTTGAATTCTTTGCCAGGCTGTTGCCTAGCAACAGTGCCCCGCAATCTCGGCCCCGCCCCACTTCAGTGGGCCCGGGCTGAGGTGTGCAGCCAGCCCCCCACCTCCGGGCCTGGCCCGGATAGGCAGGGAACTGGGGCCCCTGGGTTCTCAGGCTCGGGGGAGGAAGGTCAGAGGCCAGGCCTGAGTGGGCTCCAAGTCTGGGAGGAGAGGACTGAGACCTGTGGCGAAGGGCCGTTCAGACCAGCTGTTGACGCCGAAGACACCCTGCCTGCAGAGAAGTGGGGTTCTCACAACCGCTCATTGCAGTGACCCCAGGCCCTTGGGTCCTAAGTCCTGGATTGCAGGAGATCTTGGATGAGTCAGTTCCCTTCTGGAATCTGCTTCCTCACCTGTAGAATGGGGGCATGGTACAACCCCCCCAGATCGGGACCATGGGAGGGCTTGGTACCGTGAGGGGAAAGCTATTTTTATAAGCAAGGAGCGAGCGTTCTGTCTCTGGAGGAGAAAGAATGTCAGGGTGAAGAACTCTCACAGTCCCCTCCAGGAATGGACTGAACGCCCTGCGTGGAGCACAGGCCTGGAGGGAGGGCTCCCTGAAGAGGTGGCCCCTGCAGGACTTCTCTCAGTGGAGGTGGAGGTGGGGAGAAAGAGGAGAAAAACCCCAGCAGAGACAACAGCCCGTGCAAAGGCCCGGAGGCAGCAAACCAGAACCCATTGCATGACAGCTACTATTTATTCACAGTCAGGCACATTCACATTTACTCTGCACAGCAGCTCTGTTAGGTTGGAAGTCATGCTCCTATGTCACAGAAAGATCGAAGGGCTTGTCATGGTCACGCAGCTGGTGAGTGGCCCAGCTTACTTTCCCCGCCTCCGAAGGGTGGAGAAAAGAGGACCAGTGGCAAGAAGTGCCACAGTGGAGTATGCCGGGTCCTCCTGCACCACGGGGAAGGAGTCTGGACTGTGCAGAGGGCAGTGGGAGCCACTGAAGGTTTCTGAGCGGGGAGAGAAGTGACCCAGGCTGGGTGGTCAGGTCCGTAGGTGCTAAGCTGGGCCATCTGTCTCCACCTCCTACATCTCCCACCCTCTGCATCCATCCACCCGCACCGTTTCTCAACCACACCGAGAAACCATGTGTGACGGAGGAGAATGTAAAAATATATATGTAACCGAAAAACAACAACAGGCTGACAGAACACAGCTATAAATAATCTGACGGGTGCAGATTCATTCCTCCGATTCTGCTTCCTGATCCTGCTTCCTGCTGCCTGAGGAGTGAGGGCACAGTGTGGACGGGCGGGCTCGGAACTCGGGGAAGGGAAAGGGAAAGGGGACAGCCTTGTGTGGCCCTACTCTGCGACATGCGCTTTACAAGCGTTATGTCTCTGAGTCTTTGCAGAAACCCTCTCAGAGAATCACTACTGTCATCCCCAGTTCACAGATAAGGAAACCGAAGCACAGAGAGGTAGGTCATCTGGTCCAAGTCACCCAGCAAAGAAATGGTGGAGCTGGGATTCCAGAAACCTCTGCCGTGGGCCAGCTTTCCAAAGAAAAGAGAGCCGGTTTCAGGCTCCGGCTCCCTCAGTCCTTGGCTAGGGCCGGAGAGAGCTTCAGGCTGCGAGGTACTCCTCTGCTTACCCGCCTTCCGTGGCTCCCCAGTGCCCTCCAGATAAAGGCCAAACTCAGGGAGGCCCTCAAGGCCTTGCGATCTGGCCTCTACCCACCTCCCACCACGGCCCCAGGTCTCTGAGCCACAACACGTGGACCTTCTGCCAGGACCTCTCCAGAGCCAAGGGCCCTGGGCCTCTGCACCTCCTGTTCCCTTTGCCAGTCAGGCTGTTCCCTGCTAGGTATATCTACGCACACTGGGGCCTCAGCTCGACCTCTCTGGCCTCCTCCACTGTCCCGGTCCTCCGGGGCTTTCCCCGTGAGGCTTGAAGCTTGGTTGTAATCACACGGTCGTTACATGTGGCGGGCGCCGCTGGTGAGGACGGACCAGGAATGGCTGCAGGCAGGGTGGCCCCAGCATGGGTGCCCCCAAGTGCTCAGCTGCTCAGAAGGGCCTGTGCGGGGAAGAACCGGCCTGTCGTGCCGTCGTGTAAATAAATGCTCCTCTCTGGAGGTGGTGGCATGAAACGGCACTGGAAGGGGAGCCGGCCTCAGAAGGAAAGAAAATAGAGGAGAAGAAAAGTGAAAGTGACTCCCCCCACCATCTCCCTGCACGGTGGTGGTGGGCGGGGCAGAGTTGGGTAGTGACTGAGAAGAACCGGAAATAAGTTGGCCCCATCTCTTGGACCCTCACTGTGTCCCAGATCAGCTTTCAGGGAGCGGTCTGAGCCTTTTTGCACCTCTGGCCAGTGTGAGGCATGGAGGGAAGGCTGCCATTGGGGTTATTTGTTTGTTTTCAGATCTTCCCTGTAGGCAGACCAGCGCTGCCCACTAGAAACATAACATGAACCACTTATGTCATTTTTAATTTTGATTTTCTAGTAGCCACTTTTTTAAAAAATAAGCAGCTGAAGCTAATTCTAATGTTTTATTTAACCCAGTATACCCCAAATATTACTTCTAAATGTAATCGAGGTAAAAACTTAATGAGATTAAAAAATATTTTTTTTTGTACAAAGTATTCAAAATCCAGTGTGTCTTTTACATTTCAGTTGGGACTAGCCACATTTCTGGGGTTGAATAGCCACATGTAGCTACTGTATCAGACAACACACTGTGACCTATAAACTTAAGGGGAATCAGTACCGTGGTTGTACCCACCATTATCATCTCCAGGGTCTGGCACATAATAGATACTCAGGAAATGTTTGTCGAATGGCTGGCTGACTGACCAGCTCAATGGATAGATGAATGAACGAGTGAATAAATGAGTGAGTGAACAAATGGTTTGAAGCCTTATTAGATCAAAAGCCAGATTCCCAATATGGGTTATGGGTAGAGCCTAGAAATAAATTCTAGTCCCTCCTCTGCATCCAGTTCTCTGTATGAACCCTCTCTGGACCTCAGTTTCTCCATCTGTATAATGGGTTGGACTATGTGATTTTTTTTTTTCTGGGCTCTCACTAGAATCTTTCTGTGTGATCTTTTCTAGGTTCTCACTAGTCTCTGAAGGAGAACCCAACCTCCTCTCTGCAGCATCCTTCTCCTGAGTCAGGCCCACAGAAAAGAAAAAGAGAAGCCGAGGGATGTGCCAAGACCAGGCTGACGTCACACAGTGAGTGGGGCAGAGGTGGGCCTCTGTTTTCCTCACCTGAAAAATGGTCCAGAACCCACCTTTATCCTGTCCAACTTCAGTACCCGAAATTCAGGCTCTGCTACTTCAAGCCCCGTGATCTTGGGCAAGATGCTTTGCCTTGACATTCTTATTTGTGAATGGGGGGGATGATACTACCAGCCTCAGAGGGTCGTCCCCATGAAATATGTGTGTGTAAATAAAGCACTTCGAAGTGTGCCCGGCACACTTCAAGTGCCATCCATATACAAGTGATAGATATTATCAGCCTTCACTGTGGAGCTGTTTTGCAGTTCAAATGAGACAAGGGGCGTGACCAGGGTTTGCAAACTGTAAAGTCCTCTCTGGAGAGGCAAGGATTTTTTTGACTGCAAAGGACGTTGCAAACTGTAAAACGCATGATGACTTACAAAGCGTTTTGTAAATGTTGCCGCATTAAGGAGGCCAGCGTAGATTAGCTTTCTATAATCCAAAAAGCACTTCAGAATCATGAATCACTTTGGAGACACGTAGAGGTCTTTGTAAGGGCTTTCTAGACTGTCGAATGCCTTTCAAAGACGTGAGCAAGAAGCAGGGTGGAGTGGGCTAGAGAAAGAAACTAGAACCAAAGGCTTGAACTGCAGCCCGTTTCCCCTCGTTCTTGTCGCCGCCCGTGCCAGCCGGTGCAGAGAAATTCCAGCATATCTGCAGATTCCTGTGATTCTCTCTGAGGCCAGGGAGGCCTTGCTGCATTGCTGACTCAGCCAAACGGGATGCCACAAGCAGGAATTGGCCCCATCTTCCTTGCATTCATGCCTTGTCTTTTTTTTTCTACCACAAAGGCAATGAACCTGACACCACTTAAAGATTTCCCTGTGGGTGGCCTCTGGGGCCTGGGGAGGTAGCTGGCTCCTGGGCTGCCGGATGACCTTGCTCTGAGGCTCACTTGAGCCTGCTCTGGAAACCCAGCCCAAAGTGCCTACTGCCCCCATGTTGGCAGAGTAGCAGAGGTTCAGGGGCTGAGGTCAGGTGGTGGCCACTGCCCTCCAACAGCTGTGGGGGTAGCGCAAAGGCCCAGACTCAGAAGTTCCTGGGTTCCAATCCTGGATCTGCTACTTTCTCATCTATGACCTTGGGCAGGTTCCCTTACTTCTCTGAGCCAGAGTCCCTCAGTGGTAACATGGACTGATAATGCTCATTCATGTGTATGTCATTGGGTGGCCTGATATGCAAGCAAATTCTGTCCCTTCTCCTATCCCCAGGCCTGTGGCCCTTCTAATAAGGAAGAAACAGAAGGAGCATGGGATTTCAAGTTAACAAGACTTGGATCCATATCCTGGCTCAGCAGCATGTAGCTGTGTGTCTTCAGTCAAGTCGCATCACCTCTCTGAGCCTCTATGTCCCTTGGCTATAAAATGGGCGTAATAGTAGTTGCTACTCAGTAAAAGGTTGGTGAGAATCTGAAGATGCGATGTGTATGGCATGCATGGCATAAAGTCTGGCACATAAGAAAGAACTCCACCAACGGTGACTGTGATCCCCCTGTCCCCGAACTATTTGGGCGCCCCGTTGTACTCCATAATGCCATGCACTTCTCTTTCGTGTGCCTTTTCACAGACGGACTTTTTTTTGTAGTCCCCCCTCCTTTTTGTCCCCGGATTGCACGATGTTGACCCCAAAGTGAGACTCAGCTCCTCTTTGAGCCTCTCACACAAACCACGCACCCTTCACTGTAGATTTCACGGACGAAGGAGGATTTACAGTGCAGTGCGGGCTCCCCGCCCTCTGAGCTCGTCCCAGGCTCTCTGCATCTTGCTGTTGTCTGGCTCGCTCCCTCCTGGCCGGCCTCCTTCTCTTCCCGTCCTTCCTTTTCAGTAGCAAGATATCGACATTTTTTCCTCCTGCAATATAACTCATTTTTCTGAACTAAGCCAGGAACTAGTGAATGCAAGTTCTCTTCATCTAGTCGCACCCACTGGGCCACACGCTACTTCGGGGCCTGTACTGTGTCCCTGGTTCACGGCTGTATCCCCAGCACCCAGCCTACTATTTGGCCATCAGTAGGCAGCTCATAACCATGTGATGAGTAAACAAATAAATGAGCGGACAAGAGCTACTGAGGCAGGGAGAGGAGAGAAGCTGCTCGCCATAGTTGTCTAATACCCTCAACTCTTGGAGACTCCCTCTGTGGCAAACAGACTGATTCAGGAAGAGGCTGAAGCTGATGGTGTCCATTTCAGTCCCCAAAAACAACCTCATACCAACACATTCTTGGCTTCTTCGAGGGCTATTGTGAACATTAGCACTTGGGGGTCCTTCTTTAGGGTCTGATGCTTCCCTGTCAGCAACTGCCTCTTCTAAGGGGTCCAGGGTGATACAGAAACAGGGCAGTGGCTGCACATCAGAACCCCACAGAAAGCTTTTAAACAGCAGAGCCATTTGGGCCTCAGTCCACCCCCTGCCCCCGCCCCCGGGATTCTAATTCAAATGATCTGATGTGGGGCCCGATGGCTGATTTTTAAAAAATCTTAATTGATTCAAATATATACCGCTGAGACAGAGAAAGGGGCTGGGTTTTTGAAACAGATGGGTCTAAGAATGCACGTGGGGTTTCCAAGGCAAGGCCCCATGGATCAGGCAGCCTATAGGCTGGTCATGCAGGTGAGGGCCTGGCCACGTGGCCGAGAGGAAGGCATGTGGGCTTTGGAGTCATTGAGGCCTGGGTTTGAATCCCACATCCCAACTCTGTGGCCTTGGGCAAGTCGTTTGACCAGTGTGAACATTCGTTTCCTCATTTGTTAACTGGCAATCAGAATTCCTACCTCACAGGTCCGTTGGACCAGTCAGTAAGAGAACGTCATCGCTAATTACCTGGCTCAGGGCCCGGCCTGGTGTCACTGCTCCATAGAGTGTGTTTCTGTTGTCTCCTGAGCAGGCTTCGTAGTAGGAGGGGAGGGCAAGTGTGGCCTCAGCGCTGGCCTGTGCACCCAATGGAAGGAACAGTGCACTGGGAGAAAGAAGGTGTGGGCCTGTCCCAGTTCTGCCCATCATGGTGTGTGACTTCGGCCAAGTCACTCCCAGCTCGCTGCCTCAGAGACGCCATTCAGCTCAACCCCGAGAGGCAGTTAAGGGCTGAGCTGTGGAGGCAGGTCTACCTCCAATTCTCCAGCCAGTTCTCTGAGGCAAGTCACTCGACCTCTCTGAACCTCAGTTTCCTCATTTATAAATAGAGATCCAGGGCTGTGTCCATCTCATCGCAGCACTGTGTCCAGCGACGTCACATCGGTAGCTTGAAATCGGCCATTGTGGGAGTATTTACACCAAGGAGAATGACGGGCATTGCAAATCAGGAGTCCCCTGGCCCAATCCGGGCCCCCCATAAAAGTCAGTTTACTAGCATGCTGCTGCAACTCAGATAGTACCTTTCACCGTGGTCGTTGGGATACTCGGAGAGCTGTTGCTTCTTAAGCACTTAGCATGGCTCCTGGGCACTAATACGTGCTAATGAAGCAACATAACATTCATCAGCCATCACTTTGTCTCTGGCCTGGTATAAGATGATCGCACGTAGTTTTAACAACTCCAGGAAATTTCTAGAGGAAGAAATTCAGGCTCAGGCAGGCTTGCTGACTTCAAATGCAATTAAATCTTGCAAGCCTACTATGTGCAAAGATCATTCTTATACATCCATCTCATTTCAGCCTCACAAACCCCCTTTTTTTCATTTCAGAGGAGAACTCCATGGCCCAGAATGGGCAAGTGATCCATCTAAGGTCATATCTTGAGCCTAAGGCCTTGGTTTTGGTCTTGAACCTGCATATGTCGATCTCTACTTCTCCTGGGCTTCCTCCCACTATGTCCAGCTACACTTCCTTCTGGATGAGGGCAAGCTTTGCTGATTTGATCTCTCTGGCCCTTTCCAGCTCTGACATCCTCAGTATTTAAATCAGCACATGAATATTTTACAAGCATCCCGGGCGAAAATAACCCCCTGCCTGGTTATGTCAGGCTCCGGCCCCAGTCGCCAGGCCCAGGCGCTTCTGCTATTTGCGAGACATGCAATTCTGCGAGGCCTCCCAGCAGCAGCAGCCAAGGAATCGATAGCCTTTAAATAAGTAATTAGAGGAGCTGAAGACGTCGGCACAGCCAGGAGTGAGCAGGGGAATATAAGCGCATACTCTCCCAGGCTTACTGTGAAGGGCCTGGTTCTGTTTTTCGGTCAAGAAATGCGACAGGGCCTGGGGCAGGGTGAGAGATGGGGGAAGCACAGGGATAAAGAAGATGAGAACAATAATAGTTGTATTTATTGAGCACTTCCTGTGTGTCAGGCTTCGTCTCATTATTGCCATGTCCAATGTTCTCCTAAAAGCGTTGAGGCTCAGAGAGGGGAAGTCAGTTGTCCAGGGCCACACAGCTCGAAAGTGGCAGAGGTCACAGGCCTATAGGACTTCAGAGCAGGGTTTCTCAACCTTGGTGCTGTTGATATTTTGGGTGGATAATTCTCCCTAGGGATAAAGGGAGAGGGAGACTGTCCTGTGCACTGTATAATGTTTAGCAGGCCTGGTCTCTACTCTCCACATAGCATGTCCTCCTCACTTGTGACAACCAAAAATGCCTTCAGACATTGCCTAATGACCTCTGGAGGACAAAATCACTCCCAGTGGAGAGCCACTTCATTAGAGTCTGGATTCGTTTTGCTCCTTTTTTCTTCTGTTCCTGGAGGCTTTGGAATAAGGCTCAAAATCTTTCTCCCAGCCTAGAGAGGCAGCTCTGGAGCCGAAGCTGGCTAAGTGAGAATATCAGCTTGCCTACTCACTGGCTGTGTGACCTTGGGCAAGTTCTCAACCTCTCTGTGTCTCAGTTTCTCTATTTGTAAAGCGCCGCCCCCCCCCCCGAAAAAAAAAGGTTATTTAAATGAGTTAGTACATACAAAGCATTTAGAGTAGTGCCTGGTGCATAATAAGTGTGAGCCATTGTTACAATTCATAGGTTTGTGTGACCAAGCCCCAGCCCAAGACTGCGGCCTCACAGGTATTGCTCTCCCCATAGGAGGGGGGAGGCAGGAGACCCTCTCAGGACCCAGGGAAGAAATCATCCCCAGTAACTTCCGCCGTTCTTCTCTTCCTGCTGCTCTCCCTCTCCCGCGGTCCCCAGAGGAGTGGGAGAAAACCTCAAGGATGACCAATGGATGGCCATTTAGTCATACAGGATCACAAGATAATAAGAGCCAACACTGCCACTTCCTGTCTCCCTGCAGGGCTGTCTGTGCGTGGCAAGGAGTATGAAGGCGCTGCTCACTGCCTTACAAAAGCATCCAACTAGAATACAGTTCCTTTTATTACCCAGGAAGCTATAAAAATACATAGAAACAAACACATTTTATCACTGGAGTTGGTCGCCACATTTTATAGGTCTGTAGCATGTGTTTTTGTTACACTGACGGTTGTGAGAAACAAGATTCTGGAATGTTGTCCTCATTTGGGCGCTTGGGAGAAACAGTATCCAGAAAGGCATTCCAGGGCCTGTACTTACAGAGTAGCTCCCGGTGCAGGAGTGTGTGTGTGTGTGTGTGTGTGTGTGTGTGTGTGCACGTGCGTGCATGCAGCTAAATCCCTCCCTTCCCCCAGAAGGAAGGATCCCTTGAGGTGACCTGGTCCAACCTCATATAGTTGAGGAATCTGAGGCCTAGACGAGGGCAGTGCTTTGTCCAGCATCATAGTACAACTTGGTTCAGCAACCGTTTTCTGAGTGTATGAGCGAGCTCTCGCTGCTGTAATAGGGAAGCCCCCAGTCTCAGTGGCACAGTGGAGTTGTCCTTCTTGCTCACGTGGCAGGTGTTCCTGGCTGGTGGATGGGCCTTCCCCATGGTGATTCAAGGACCTGGGCTCCCTCCTCTTTGTGGCTACAGCCTCCTCCGGAGTATCAGATTCACCTGCTTGTAGCTGGATAGGGGAGAAATTCAGAGGACTGCGAATTTTTAATTGTTTTTTTTTTTTTTTTTTTTTTTTTAGGTCAAGTTCGGAAGTTGCTCATGTCACTTCTGTCCGTATTTTATCAGCCCGTCTTAAGTCAAATTCTATACCTAACTGCAGGGGAGGTTGGGAACTGTAGCCTGGCCGTGTGCCCAAGAGGAAAAAGAGACAGGTTGGTAAATAGCTGGCAGTGTCTTGGTGCCTAGCCCTAGGCTGGAAGCTGCATGGGCAGAGATGACAGATGGGAGAACTGCTCTCATGAAGCTCCGTCTAGTAGAGAAAGACACAGGTGGCTAATGTCCCCAACTAGAGGTTTGGCCTCTCTCCCACTGATCCCTGGAAGTACATTTACTTCTCTCTAGAGAGACCCCACACCATGATAAGTCTAAGACTCCTGACGCCCTTGCTCAGTCCAAAAGGAGTCAGCAATCCTTGCTTCTAAAAGGTTGCAGAGAAGAAACGGGAAGGCCTGGTTCGTTTCCTGCAAGGGCCTCTGCCTCAGGCCCAGCAGCATTTCCTTTTGGGGAGAGCCTCTCTCCCCAGGGGTATGTGTCACTTTACACCACCACAGGCACTGGACGGATGACCTAGCTTCCCAGTTCACTTACACGCTCTCACACCGCCCCCCCTTGAATCAGCCATAACAGACATTTGCTGCTTTGGTTAACCAGTAACTATTTAGGGGATCCCTACATGGTGAAAGGACCCTGACCTCCCACCACAGAAGCTGGTCAGGAAGATATTCTGTACTCCCAGCAGCTAGAATATGGACATGTGGCCTAAAGTGTGGCCAGTTGGACATACCCTCCAGAACTCTGAATCTTGAGAGTGACACAGAGGCATGGGGTCAGTTGGCGGCAGAATGGCATCCAGTGATGTGTGATGCACCATCTCCATGGCCGGAGGTACCAGCAGGGGCCACTGTGACCAGCTGGCAGGCGTAGCCTTCGACGTGGCACCTTGGCTGGGCTTTAACCTGTCAAGCCTGTTTCTCTAGTCTTCCTGTCAATCATATGTGCCACCTGATGCTTTGCCAGACAACTTCTTTGGGTTAATCAGAGTCAGTCTTTGCTAATGGCAGCCAAGAGCCCTGCCTTATGCACCCCTGGTGCTGTGCCCGAGTCGCCAACCTGCTCCCTTCAGGATTTGCTTTGCTGCCAGCTTCACCCTGGGCCACCCGAGACCTCAGGCGGCTATAACCACCTCCATCCACCCTCAGGGGAAAGGCCAAGATAAGCATCTTTTTCCTCCAGGAGATTTCTGAGCCAATCTCCAATTAACCTGTCTTTTCATACTCCTTCAACATTCAAATTCCTCAGGAGGGCTGTGGACAGAACCAACAAAATTGTATCTTTTTTGTAATCCTTGGTATTTTATGCATTTAAAACCATTATTCTGAGATGAGGTCCATAGAATTCATTTTATGCCAAAAGGGGTCCCGGGCACCAAAAAGGTGACAATCCCTCTGAACTGTCACCTCCAGATAACAGGTACCAAGACTCCTTTCTCTATGACATGGACTCCTTTGCCATGAGACCCCACTGATTTGACGACCAACGCATCTTCCTCACGTCATTCCTTCTGGAAAGTTCCCTACTTTTGGGGGGGCCAGCTCCTCTCTCCATGCTGTGGAGGTACATGGTCCCAGCAGGAGCTGCCACGTTGTCACATGACCTCACTCTCCAGCTTCAGCTATTGGTTGAGGAAGGATGGGCTCCTGACCCAAGCTAGATCCACCAGTTGCTTTTCTAAGCTGGAATTGTGAGTGGGGGACCAGTTATATTCTTTCTCCCTGGTGGCAACTCTGGAGCTAAGAGCAGTCATGTTTTTCACAAAAGTAGGGGAAGCCAATCTGAGGAGGAAAGGTTAGCCAACGAGAGACAGAGAGAGACAGAGACAGAGAGACAATGAGGCAGGAGAAGAGAGGAAGAGAGAAAAGAGGAGAGAGGAGGGGGGGGGAGGGAGCTGGCTTCACCCTACCTAGCCCAAGGTACAGCCGTGACCCTGTTCCCCTTGCAGTTAGGTTCGTCATTGCCTCCTTGAGTTTCCCCCTTTTTGCCTCATCGAGTCAGAGTTTGTCACTGTTTGTCTTATTTCTACCTTATTCCACAGGGTCTGCATAGAGCCTGGCTCATAGGAGGTGCACAGTCGACATCTGTGAGTGAACGAATGAATGAATAAACGCGTGCAAAAGAAGAAAGTACAAGGTACAGAGAGAGAGATTAACGCTATGTGGGGAGCTGTCAGAAACTGCCTGAGGTAGGAGGCGAGATCCGCAGTGGGATCTGAAGGGTGAAGAGGAGTTTCCTGGATGACAGTTATGAGGAAAGAGGCTAAAGAAGTCCGCAGGGACTAGGGTGAAAAACACTTAACTATCAGACTGATAATTAGATCTTTCACAGTTAGTGGCCGACCTAGGTCTAAGTCCTAGAGCCCCATCCTGGCTGTCATCCACGTAAACTAATATGTAGGTGGGTGTCCCAAAGCTTACCTCATGTCCCTGCTTCTAGAGATGCTGCAGACAGGAAAATGTTCTCCTCCCTCCCCACCCAATGACTGTCCTGAAACTGCCCTCACGGGGGTCCCTGATGAGCCCCTGTGGCTACATCAGCAGACAGACCCTCTTCAGTCCTGATCCTCCCTGACCTCTGGGCAGCTTTCCACATTCTGACCTTGACCCACACTGTTCCTCCTTGGGCAGCACCTTCCCTGTCCCTTTCATGGTCTCAGCTTCCTGGGCCCACTGCTGTTCCTTAAATGTCAGTGACCTCCCAGTGCCTGTGCTGGGTCCTCCCCTCACTCTACACTCATCCTAGAAAGCCTCATCCACTCCTGTGCCTTCCTGGACCACTTAGAGCCGTCCCAAATCTCCACCCCTCATCGGCTCCAGCCCCATTAGCCAGCGGCTGGTCCTTCTCCAGGCTACACTGTGGGCTCCTCAGACTCCATCACATCCCCAGTCAGACCCATCATCTTCCCGCTCCTCCCGCTGCTTGTATATCCTTACTCTGATTGACATGACACTTTTCCGTTCCACCAGCCTGTCAGGAGCAGATTTCCAGCCCCATGGAGGAGAGAAGGAAACAGGCTTGGCAAGGGCAGGACGGGGCACAGGGGCCAGTCAGCCAGACTTGGGGCACGCTGCTGGAGTAGGACACCGGATGTGGCAGCATTTCCCACCTCTGACCCCCAGGCCTCCAGGGGCCGGGGCAGTAAATGTTGACCAGATCGATTTCCACCATGCTTGGAAGTCAGTGGTCAGCTGCTGACCACACCGTCAATTATTCAGGCTCCCTGGGATTCCACCAAGAGAGACTGTTTAAGTAAAACACGGCTCCGTTGTCCTCGTACCCCCAACTTTCCCTCGGAAGCCTGGACAGGAGTGGCCAGCCAGCCCAGGGCACCTCTCCAGGCCGATGGGTGCCCCAGCCCCTCACTCCCACTCCCCAACCGATTCATCATCAGCCAGGACTGCCAGCTTCTTTGTCCTCAGATTCTGAACAGTGTTCCTGGGCCAAGGAGGGCTGAGGCCTTGAGAGCAGAACTGGGACCCGAGGCAGGCTTCAGTTCCATCCTATGGACACAGGATTTTTTTTATAACCAGAGATAGACACTCTGGCAGGCAGGGAGCCACCAGTCCCAGTAGGCGTGTGCTGGTCTGTAGCCAACTGTCATAGGAGGGAGAGCTGTCCAGGGGGAGAAACAGCTAACATTTTACGTGCGCTTTCAAATTTGCAGAGCTCTCAAGACATCCATCGTTGTGTGACCTCGAATCTTTTTAGAGCCAGGTGGTATGTAAATAAAAATGCGTTCATTTGATAGTCGTTTTTTGAACGGGCCAGGCTCTTTGCTCGGTGGTACGGGAGGATGTCAGAATATCAGTTTAACCCCGCCCTCAAGTCACGGCATCACTAAACGCAACGATAGGAACTCAGATGTGTCTGGGAGGTTCTGAATCCTCACTGTGCTTCAAAGCACACTTCCCTCACGATGAGCGACGAGGCACAGACAGATGCACAAGCGTGCCCACAGTCACACAGCCTGCGTAAAGGATGGAGCTGGAATCTGAGCCCAAGCGCCTGTTCTCAGCCTCTCTGATCAAAGTCGAGTGGAGGCTTCGGTCGAGGTTAGGGAGATGATCGCATAAGTAATGATCTAATGACAGAGCTGTGGAGGAGAGATCAGAGCGAGTACAACAGGAAGAACGAATCTATCTAGGTTAGGAGGAAGGGCCGACGTGTCAGAGAAGGCTTTCTAGAAGTCCTTCCAGAAGAGGGGTTTGAGGGGGACGAGAGTCCAGGGAAGGAGGGACAGTCTGAGCAGGGAGAGCAGCCAGCGTGAAGACCCCGTGGCTGCAGCACCCTGGCCAGGACTCGTAGCGGGCCGCTGGCGCCAAGGGGAGCAGGCAGCGCACCAGCCACCGCCTGGCTGCACCCACTTCCTCTTTGTCGGCTGTATTTTTAGATCTCTTAATTTCCGATGTCACTGATGTGCTAGCAGGACCTAGGCCTTCCTCGGTCAGGGTTTTTAGTCTCCCACCGTGGTGTCTCACAGTGCTTCCCCTTGGAGACCCAACTGCAGGATGATTGAAGGCCTGGCTTTTTTTCTGATACAGTGACTCACTCTTCCACCTGGAGCCCAAAGGCTCACAGCCAAATGCCCGTGGACACAGGTCTCTCCACCTCTTACCCTTCCATCTGCTTTCTCTCTTTCTCGCCACCAGTTCAATTCCACTCTACTCCAAGACCCCTGTCTAGGCCAGACACTGCGCTGGGTGCTGGCAAGACAAACCTAAAACTGACATAGGCACCTTTAGCATCTTACGTGCCAGAGTCAGGGGAGCGTATGTGATTCACGGTGCAAACTGGAGCACGTATGTAAATGAAAGGGATGCTATTAATAATTATCCCGAGACCACAGTGTACACCTGGGCAAACTAAGGTATGAGGTCACCCATTTAAACAGAAGGATGGAAAAATAATGGGGGACAGATAGAAGGGAGTCTCGGCTGGGGTGGCGGCATATGCAAGGATGTGGCAAGTCTGGAGATGAGCTTAAGGTGGCAATAACCTGGAATGTGGGCCGTGGAGAAGGGATGGAAGGAGAGGCCAGGGTGGACTCCAGGTGGGAAGAAGTGGACAGCGTGGTACAGCTAGAACAAGGAGGCAAAAACCTTGCAGCGCTGCCACCCCTGTGCCCATGGCAGGCATCACTAGTTGATCACAGAACTCTCCTTCCCACTGATTCACCCTCACAGCCCTTAGCACAGTGCTGGGTCCTCCCTACCAATTGTCACGCTAGGCACTAGATGAAACGTATTTGCCATGAGGGCTAAGCGGCGAGGACAAGTGTGTACGTAGCGGGACCGAGGCTGGAGTCCAAATTGTGAGAGGCTTAGAATGCAGGAGTGAGGAGTTGGAATATTCTCCGGGTATCAGGGAGCCATCAGAAGAGGTTAGGGGAGGGGTGCAACTAAGACTAACACTTAGGAGTTTTAGGAAGGTCGTGATCATTGGTGGCTGGGAAATCAGTGAGGGCAGTGCCGATGTCCAGATGTGAGAGGACAAGCCCCGATGGGGCTGGGAGCAGAGAAGTGGGTCTGATGACTGAGGATGATATGGAGGGACAGGGAGCAAGAGGAAGGTGGCTGGGATGCCTCTGGGATTTGGGGTTCCTGGCCCGGAGTCTGGGAAGATGCTATTGGCCAGGCAGGTACAATAGCACAGTGGTCCTGGTAGGAATCTTTGTCTCAGAGGTCACCAAACAGGGCAGGGTCACCAGGAAAGGGACAAACTGAGATCCTGTGTCTCCAGAAGGGAGAGAGGCCAAATAGGTTTTGGGGGAGGGGTTATGGTAGAGAGCCTGGAGAAAACTCATAAAAATGCCTTTCCCTTGGGACACTGTCGGGGGAGGGAGGGCTGTAGTGGTTCCTGCCCCAGAGATGAGAAATGGGAGCCCAAGAGGAATACATGTAAAGTTTGGGGGTGACTGGAAGAAGGGGAGACTTGACACAGAAATCCCTGGTTGGATGTCTGCTTAGCCATGGGCTGCCACCTGCCCCCAGGGCCATCGGAGTGGGACATGGTGGCACAGTCCCAGGGGAAGGCCCTTTGAGTTCTGGTTCTTGGAGAGGAGGCATGAAGTCAGGAGGAGAGGCTGTAGAGGCGAGAGGGGTGGAGGCTGCAGGCTCGCTGGCACCCTCAGTGTTGGAGGGACGTGGCTGAGATGCTAGCTGACGGGTAACTGAAAGGTGTAGGTTTGTCTGGGGAGGGACCACCCGTGCCTGGGGGACCCTCAGGGCCCCCACCTACTCCCACTAGGCTTTGAGCTCAGTTCACCACAGCGTGACTCACAAAAGGGGAACTGCGGCCTGGCCAGGTGTTACCAGAGGGACAGCTGTTTCCCTTTCTTCTACCCTAACCCCAGCCCTAGGAGTGAACCCAGAGAAAGGTGTGTGTGTGCACGCGCATGCACGCGCGTGTGTGTGTGACAGAAGGATCACTCTCTCCTCACCAGCACTCCCAAAAACACACACATGTGCACGCGCGCGCACACACACACACACACACACACCCACCCAGGCTCTAGAGCACCCCGCTTAGCTAACCTTGTGGCAGAGAAGAAAGTTCAGAGTCAAATCTGAGCCTGAAGTTTTGAAATGACCAGCTCTTAACCAGAAGGAAACCGCTTTTATAACCAAAGGTGTCTGAATGTAGAAACTGGACCACAGTACTGTCAGAGGTGCCTGACGTCAAACTGGTGGAGGGCTTCACAGAACCCAGCCGGTCGCCGTTATTCGAAAAAATAAAACTGTACCATAACTGCAGTCCAATGAGCTGAGTCCTTAATAAGCTGTTTACAAAGGGAACACTGAAAGGGGATGGGACTGGAAGGGGAAAGATGGTTAGAATAAAGATGCAACAAGGCCGCATTGAATGTACTGGGCAGAGGGACCCAGGAAGCTCCGACACCTGTCGCTCCACTCACCCCTGTCTTCAGGGTCTGGGGGAGCCACATCTGCAGGAAACACAGGGTTACTGTGTTGTTGGTTGGGCCTGTGGCTCCCAACCCGATGCCCTCCCTAGGTCAATTTGAGGCCCAAGAAGGCTCCTCCCTCCACAAACCCAAATCTCAGGATTCCATCAGCAAGCCAAGTAGGACAGGCTGAAACAGGGAGGTCACACAAATGACCCTCCAGGGAAGGAGTCAGCAGAGTACGCTTCCAACTCTTGCTTAGCTGCAGGGGCGGGTGGGAAGGTTCCAGAGTGAGAACATCCACAAGAGAAGTGGAGATACGGCAAGGGTGGGATCAGATTCCTCCCGCTCCCCACCCACTGGCAGATGTGGCTCCGTCAGGGGGACCTGAGCCCCAAGGCCTACCCCTCTCCTGGACAGGGCATAAGGAAAGGAAGGGGTAAGGAAAGGAGACGCCATGTCTAGGGCCGCAGAGGGGAGTTCAGATTGGGACCTCCGAATTTGAGGCGGGGTGTCTCAGGAAATGGAAATCTGGGAGTCATTGGGGTAGAGGTGATACTGCAGACTGGTTGAGAGATGGCAGCCAGGAGAAGGGAGGCTTGGGGAAGCCAACATTAAGGAGAGGGAGGAAAAGCTGCAAGAATTCACCAAGAGCCCCGCAGCTACCAAATCCTGGCCATCCTCCAACTGACAAGATGCATCTCTCAACTGCTCTGGGAAGCCTAATGGCTTTGAGTCTGTCTGCCCAGGTGGGCCGCAGGACTAGTTGACCTTCCTGCTTCCTGCTTTGGCTATTTCTCAGGGGAGCTTCAGAAGCAATGCCCCCAGGCCAGCGCCACCCTCCCACTCCGGGCCCAGTGTTCCAGATTTTCTCCTCATCAGAATTTACCAGTCTGGTCTCATTCCTTCTTCCGAGTCCCTGGCCAAATTCTACCTGGCTCTCTGCCCTCTCTTCTACTCTCCTTACAGCAGGAGCCAGTTGAGGCCCATCTGCAGACATAGCCACAGGCCAGGCCCTGGGACCCTCCTCACCTAAGACAGCAAAGCCAGCCCACTCCCCCTTAGAAGTTCCTTTGTCCTCATGCCCAGTTCTGATAAGAGAGTTTATTATCTGAGTCAGAGACTGAGACCCAAGGATTCCAAGCCCCTCCCTGGTCTCTTTCTCATATATGTCATCAGCCTACCCCATCTCAAACATAAACTAGAGTCTTGATCCTTAAACCCCAGCCCAAAGCTGGGAGTATGGAGATGCAGGAGAGCCGATATTCTCAGGGTTTGGGGCCTTTCTGAGCCTCAGTTTGCCATCTGTATGTAACCCATTTGTCAGCTGGGGCCTTCCATCCCTATGATTCCAAAAATATCAGTTCATATTCCACACCCCGTGGAAATGCAGAGCTATCCCCCATGCTTCGCAGTGTTCTGGAATGGTTTGCATTTTCACACCCTCTTTGCATCAGAGCTGCTGCTTCTGCTAAATTCATTTAGCGTCTGGATCGGGTGGCTGACCTAGGCCTGCTGTTTTGTTTTTACACAGCTCTGACTGAAACGTGGCATGTAGCCGGCACCTTCCGCTATTTCCACCAGAAACCCACTGCAGAAGGTATTTGTGGGTAAGGCGAGTGGGGGTAGGGGTGGGGGGAGATTTAAGGAAGTCAGAGTAAGGCTTTCAAGTGCTACGATTAAACCATCGTCAAGAGGACACTGGACAATCCTGTTCTTCAAAGTCCTTTGGTTCACCCACCTATGGAAAGTTTTCATGGACTCCTTTACCTCACGTGGCTCCCCAATCTCGTCCTGAATCTTTTTATTTTTCTTTTTGCAGTTCTCTTCTTTACAAGGCAAAATAGTGCAGTAGTTAAGTGCAAGAGTTTCTCAGATGGCCTGGCTCTGTGGGCCTGGCTCTGTATCTGACTGGCTGTGTGATCTTAGGAGAGTTACCTAACCTCTCTGAACCTAAATTTTGTCTGTAAATGAGGCTAATAAAAATTGAAGATAGTAGGACTAGTGGTGAGGATTTCATAAAGCAATCCCTGGGAAGCACTTCACAGAGCGTTAATGCTGTTAGCTGTTACCATCATCATCACCATTGTCATCTACCCCTCCAAATTCTTCCTGCCTTAAGAAGAACGATTCAACCTACTCAGGCGCTAGCCCACATCCTGACTGTCTTTGCATATTGAAGCCTAGGAAGGGCTCAGGCACAGAAAGGAGCATTCTTTTAACAGGACCGGTCCTCCTAGAAGGTGGTCAGTTGAGGTCGCTTCATTGCCCATGTATGGGCCTAACAGTGACCCCACATTGGTAGACACCAAAGAAGTGTTCTGGCTTCCTTGCTCATTCTTTCTACTTCCCACCGCCATCAGGCTGAAAGTAAACACGTGTGACCAGCAGTAGCCGACTCTGGGCCTAATGGGAATTTGTATCTAACTTTACTGAGCTTTTGGGAAGGAGGAGCTGTCTTTTAGGGGGTTCTATACAGCCTGGAGTTGCTGGGGGCCATCTTTTCTACTTCATGGAAAATCTACCTAAGAACGAAGCCAACACAAAGAAGAAGACAGCTTCTTGGTGATGACATTTGAGATCCTCAGCCCCACTGTACCTGGATTTGTCCCTTGAGTTTTCCAATTATTTGAACCCAGATAGCTCCCTTTTCTTATTTAAGCTAATTCTATTTGAGTTTCTGTCATGTAAAATTGAATGAATTTTAGCTAACAGAGATTTTCAACTAAAAGAGGGGTGTATTATAAAACAATGGGGGATGTCATGGAATCCACTGCAGGAAGTATAACCAGAAATCACTGGAATGTAACGGCTGCAATTCTGACTCCAATTCTCTCTGTTTTTCTATCTCTCTCTCTCAGACCACACAATCTCCCATTTCTGCTTTTTCTCTGCATAGCTGCTGCTTTCCCCCCTCTCTACAGATCAGTATTTTTGCTGCCTCACTGGCTCATCTAGAAATGGTCCCAGGGCTGATTATCACTGGCCCAGATTGGGTCATGTGACGATCCTGAACGGTTTTCTGTGATTGGCCAAACAGTAGACCATTACCTCTGAATCCAAGGATTGGGGTCAGGCCCTCTTAAACCAAATAGACTAAGAGAGGGTGAAGAATAGTTTACAAAACAAAAACAAACAAACATAAAAACCAGAATGCTGTTTTCAGAACAAGGGGAATGAATGCCAGATATGCAAAACAAAGAAACAAATAAACTAAACCCTCTAACATGGAGGTAAGTGAATTTTGTTTTGCAAACCAACTGAGCCTTGTATAAGCTCAGGGCCAGCCCCTTGTCCCAGAGGAACAGCGCTAATGGCAACTTTCACCTGTGACAACAGCTTCTGGAGAGCCGGGTTTGCTTAGGCTTTCTTTAATCTCTTTTCAAATCATACCACATGCCAGAAGGAACGGATTTTGACTCTGGCTCCAGCACAGGACCTTCCCTGGCATCCTTTGAGCTTAAATGCCCCATTACATGGAACCATTATGGGGTGGTGGGAGAGTTCCAAGGAGAGAAGCCAGGGAGTAAGGAAGGAATCATGGAAGAGGTGGCCTTTGAGCCGGGTCCTTCAAGGATGCGCAATAACTTCTCGGGGCTGTAATCAGGAAGACAAATAATGACAAGTGCTGGTGAAGATGTGGAAAACTCGGAGCCCTTGTGTATTGCTGATGGGAACGTAAAATGGTGCAGCTGCTTTGGAAACAGTCTAACAAGGCCTCAAAAAGTTGCACATAGAGCTGCTACAGGCATCCCTTGGAGATACTGTGGGTTCTCTTTTTTTCTGACCACTGCAATAAAGCAAGTATTGCAATAAGGCAGGTTATAATCTTTTTGCTGGTGGAGGGTCTTGCCTTCCATTTGTCAAAAACATCTATGCAACATCTATGAAGTGCAATAAAGCAAAGTGCGATAAAATGAGGCATGCCTGTATATGACCCAGCAATTCCACTCCTAGCTGTATCCTCAAGAGAAGTGGAAACATACATCCACTCAAAAACTTGTAAGTGAATCTTCATAATAACATTATTCATGATTGCCAAAAAATAGAAATGAGCCAAACATGCATCAACTGATGAATGGATAAAGTGAGCTATATCCATATAACAGAATATTATTCCACTGTAAGAGGGAATAAAGCATTGATACCTGCTACAAGGTAGATGTAACTTGAAAACCTAAAGTGAAGGAAGCCAGTCCCAAAAGACCATACAGTGTATGATTCTGTTTATATGAAATGTCCAGCATAGGCAAATAGAGACAGAAAGTAGATTAGGGGTCACCTATACCTGGGGGGTGGGAGAGGAAAGCGCTAATGGAGCTTTAGGGGGGGATGTTGAAAATTGATTGTGGTGATGTTTCCATTGCTGTGAATACACTAAAAACACTGAATTGTACATTTGAAATTGTATGGTGTATGAATTACATCTCGTTAAAGTCATTACCAAGAAAGAAAAGGAAAAAGAATATATGAGGAGGTAGGAAAGGGGCTGTTTTTTGAGGTCCTGAGGTGGGCAGGAAGCACCACCAGGAAGACAAGTGTCAGGGTGACTGGACGCCAGCCTGAGTCACTGGCTCAGGTGTTGGGGTGAGATGTGGTGGCCCAGTGCAGCATTCTGACATGTGCCAGTTTCCTTGGTGTGAAGGATCTGTGGTCAGCACCATTAGTGGTGTCTGCCTGGCTCCCCAGGATCCCCTCCGCCCTTGCCCACTCCCTGTCTACAGAAGTAGGCTCCCGCCAGTAATGTTTGTGCAGTGTGACCCTCAGCTATAGCCAATTGTCCCAGTATGGACCTCTGACCCACCTCTGACCCACGGTCCCTTCTCTGGAATTGGGATCTTGACAGAGGAAGAGGCCTTCTCTCCAAAGGGCTGGAATATGTGAGCTAGGGGGCTGAGGACAGCCACACTCCCCTTCCCCCAACTCTCTGTGGACAGGGCCAAAAATAAGAGGAAGCTGGTTCCTCAGCCCTGTGGAATGTTCCGAGTTCCCCGTGGAAGCAGTAGCTCGAAAGTGAAAGCACCTGGGAACCCTTAGGGACCTTAAAGAAGATGTGTGAGCCTTTGGGGAGAGCCCTGAGCTACCAGAGCGGCAGAAGTGAAGCAGGTAAGCAGGTACAGAGATATCTAGACGAAGCAGAAAAGCAGGTATGGAGATTTCTAGATGAAGTAGCACTAATGGAGAAAGCGATGGGGAGGCTGGGTGTCCCAGCAACTTCTCCCGAGAGGGTTTGAGAATCAAAGACCAAGGCTGTTGGGAACCCCTGCCCGTGGCCAACAAGCTCTAGAGAAGCAAAACTTCCACAAATAGCGACATAATGGCCTTGTTAATGTTATCAATAATTAATATTTTGTGCCAGTACAGCCCATTATGCTTTTCAAAGCATGCCCACCTCCACAATCTCATTTGATCTGCTCCTTCCCCATCTGTATTGGAGAAAGATATTTGATGCTGTGAGAGCTGCCACGCCCACAGCCCCTTCTAGAATAAAGGTACCCTGTGACTCACCCCTTGCACACTGGATTAAGGTGTGCACCTGGCACAAAGGCAGCCACCCTGCAGGTGGCCCGGCAGCTCCAGAGGCAGCGCAGCAGGGCACTAGTACCCAGCACAGATAACTGACCAACTGAGCCGGCACAGCCTCTCTCTTGGGGTTTGAGTGAGCCTCTGGAGAGAGCCTGAGCTCTGTTGTTGCAAGGGCAGATGCCAAGAGACACAGAGAGAAGGCAGTGAGCAGAAGCCAAGAATAAGAAGTGGCAGAGGCAGCCAGGAGGTGGGGGGAAGGTAGGAGAGAGAACGTTAGTGAGCAGTGAAGGAGCAGGATGGTCTAGATGAAGGAGCCAGCGGAGGGACCCTAGGGCAGAGAACAGCTTTGGCAGGTGGCACTCCCTAGCCTGGACGCTAGACCAGCACTGAACCCTGAAGGGTTTTTTCTTTGCCTCGCACACCATCCCTCTCACCGCAGTATGTGGTCAGGTGGCTTAGATTCTTATCTTCCTTATTATCACAGGTATCCTCAGTAGGGAGCACCTGAGTTGTCTCTTACTCCTTAATTCAGCCACACAACCCTCGCATTTCCAGGCAAATCTCATTTTACTGTGCCTCGTCTTATTGTGCTTCACAGATTTGAGTTTTCTTTTACAAATTGAGGTCAAGATTTTCCACCAGCAAAGAAGATTATGACTCCTTTTATTGTGATACTTGCTTTATTGTGGTGGTCTGCAACCAAAAATAGTCAATATCTCTGAGGTGTCTGTAATTCCTGACCTTGCAGGAAGAGACGCTTCCCAGTCTGTGTCAGCATATCTCAGCAGGGTCCTTCTTCCCATCTGCCCCTGAACCCTCTTCTCCCCAGAGGGATCCTTGACGAGGTGTCACCTGCCTTCAGCCTGGACAGTTCAGGGATATGTCTCAGGAAAGGTGACACCTTGGTTAGTAGATTACCAATAAAATTAATGATAAATGAATTTTTCCTCCTTTCCTCCCATTTTCCTTCTGTCCCTCCTCCCCATTGTCCCTTCTTCTCTCTCTTCCTTTGTTTCTTTAAGCAAACTTGACTCTCAAATGTGTTATTTGCTGACTCAAGCACTCAGCAGAGTCTGACTGGTGTCTCTGTCCCAATTCTAAATCCAATCTGATTGGTCCAGTGTGGGTCAGGTGACCATCTCTGATCCAATCAACTATGGCCAAGGGAATAGTGTTATGTAGTGTTAATATGGCTGCTGTGGCTCAGCCCTGGTGCTGCGCCTTCTCAGAGGAAAGAGGAACACGATTTAGGCTCACACCTAACATGTAAGAAAAAGAGAAAGTCAGGGGACGGAAATTAACTTTTTTCTTTTTTAATTCACATGTCTTGAGTGCTCTAGAAATGGTACATATATTTTCTTATTTATTTCAGTTCCAACAACAACTCTGTGAGATAAGTATTAATAACCTCATTTTGCAAATGAGGGAAATTACACTTGGGAAATTAAGGCGCTTGTCCAAGATATCGGGTCTAGTAAGTGGTGCAGCTGGATGCAAATCCAGGATGGGCTAACTCCAGAATTATGCTCTTTCTTTTGCCACTCTTCCTGGCTTGACCTTGAAGTGATGTCTCTGCCCTTGCTTTGCAAGTCTCAAGACTCCACCAACTCAGCCTCACTGATAGGCCTTTGAAGCTTTCTAGCTCACATTCATCAACATATAGATGAGGATGTGGAGTCCAGCAAGGGTTTGTGACTAGCCTACAATCACACAGGGATTCCATGGCAGAAAGGGGACAAGCAGCCAGGTCTCCTCTGTCCCAGGCTGGAGCTCTCCCTTGAATAGCGTGCTGCCTTGTGGGTGTCCCAAGAGCCTGTTTCATGGCTTCTTTTCTCCCTGCCGAGCTGCCCCATGCTGCTTCCTGTTCTCTGACTTTGCTTCCTTTTCCTCTGCTCATCCTCTAAATGCAATATTGGTGCTACCAGTCTTTGAGCACTTACAATGTGCCAGCAAGTGAGCCGAGCACATGCTTGAGTGCATTCCCAGGCCTTGGGGACAGGGCTGATCTGTTGGTGAGTCTGAGCCAGTGTAAATTCTACCTATCAGGGAAGTGGGCAGCCCTGACATAGGAGGCTATCTGAGGAAAAGTCAGAGAGGGGATCAGAAAGTGTGTTCATCTGTGGCTACCTGATGTCGGGCACTCAAGAACAGGGATCCCGAAACTTTCTCATCATATCACCCTTTGTATCCCACAGAAAACCTCGAAGACTTTAAGCAAGAGAATGACATACCTAGTTGGTGGAAAATGGATTGGGTAGAGGCGGGAGAACCAGACACATAAACAGGAGACTGGGGCCATCATCTAGAAGTGTGGTGAGTGAGACAGCTTACGCTCCAGCAGGGAAGGTGGGCAATGTATTATGGTTCTCCTGAAAACAGAACCAATAGGATATATCTCTATATCTAGAGATTTAGTATAAGGAATTGGCTTATGCCATCCATGATGGAGGCTAAGAAAGTTCTAAGTTCTGTATTTGGCAAGCTGGAGACTCAGGAAGGCCAGTGATATAGTTCCAATCTGAGTCCAAAGGCCCAAAAATGAGGAGCCAAGGATTTAAGTTCTAGTCCAAGGACAGGAAAAAAAAAAAAAAACAATGTCCCAGCTTAATCAGTCAGGAAGGCAAAGTTCTCTCTTCCTTAGTGTTTTTGTTCTATTCAGCTCTTAGACTGATTGGATGAGGGCCACTCACGTTAGGGAGAGCAATCTGCTTTATCTAATCTATTGATTCAAATGTTAATCTCATCCAAAAGCAGTCTCACAGACACACCCAGAATTATATTTGACCAAATGTGTCTAGTCACTCCTGAGGCCAATTCAAATCGACACACAGGATTAATCATCACAGGCAATAAGCAAGTAAATAAATACACTTATACATTCGGGGAACAATAAGAAAGTTTAAAAAATTGAAGCAAGGTGAGGGACTAGAGAATAGTGGGGACAGAAAGACAGGCAAAGAGTGTCTAAATATTTGTTAAATGAATGGCTGAATCCTTGCAGTTCTATAAATACTACTTTTTCCTTTATGTCCCAAATTACTTTGCCTTATGTTAGGTTTTAACTGTAGTGAATGCTATTGTTTCTGGGAACTAAGGTATTTGTGTGTGTGTGTGTGTGTGTGTGTGTGTGTGTGTGTGTGTGTGTGTGTGTAAAAGAATCAGCTTGAAAGATACCGTGTTCACACATTCTTCAGAAATGTCCCATTTGATATGGCCGCTGGACACGCTTGACTCCTTTATTTATGATTTCTGGCACTTTTCCTTTGAGGCCGCTCAGAATAGCTTCTGATCCTGCTCACTCACAGAAATGGTGAAATCAAATCTTCCTGCACTAACCCTGATCATAAGCAACTTTGCTTATGTAAGCTCTCCCATCCTCGGCGAGTAGCAGAATGGTTAGAGCAGAGCCCTGTACGGATTTCAGCTGTGGCTCTCTCTACATAAACATCCTTGGCTTGCACACTGTTCTTCTGGTAAAGTGCATTTGTTTCCAGAAATCTTGTTTCAATCAATAAAAGTTGTGTGCACACTACTGAAGGCTAAGTTTCAGCCTTTTGCTCTTCACTAACCTCTTTATACCCCTTTAAATGTTTTCAGTCTATCCCTCGGTAATATTCAAATCAATGTCCTGACTTATTCATTCTCTGGAAGTCTCATTTATCTCTCTCAGCATCACGCCACGTTTGTTTGATTGCTTTTGCTGAACTTCTGCACTCTGGGCAAAGCAGCGGGCTCAAAGAAGTATTTGTTGTGTGGGTGCTGATGTGTGTATGTGTGAATGAATTGGCATGAGCGTGAATGTGTGTAGCCAAATATAGTTGAAAAACTTTTGAATCTGAAATCAAACAGATCTAGGTCAGAGGGACAGTTCTTCCACATTCTAACTGGTAACCTAGGGCAAATCATCCTGTGGGGCCTCAGTTTCCATATCTGTAAAAGAGAAATATAGGTATATACCCAGGAGAAATGAAAACGTATGTCAACATAAAAGCTTGTACACAAATATTTATAGCAGCATTTTTCATAATAGCAAATGAAACCCAAATGTCCATCGACTGATGAAGGCATAAATGAAATATGATCTATCTATACAATAGAATGGATATAATAGAATATTATTTGGTCATAAAAAGGAATGATGATTTATCTGGTCCATGCTACAACATGGATGAACCTTGAAAACCTTCTGCTAAGTGAAAGAAGCCAAGCACAAAAGATGATGTGTATTAGTTTGCTAGAGCCACCACGGCAGAGTACCACAAACTGGGTGGCTCAAACAACAGAAATTAATTGTCTCACTATTTTGGAGGCTAGACATCTGAAATCAAAGTGTTGGCAAGGTTGGTTCCTTCTCTGGTGGGGTGAGTGGGGGGGTGTTTCAGCCGTCTTGCTCAGCTTCAGATGGTTTGCTGGCAATCTTTGGTGTTCTTTGGCTTGTAGACACATTATCTCAATCTCTGCCTTCATTTCATTTGGCTTTCTCCTTGTGTCCAAATTTCTTCTTTGTATAAGGACACCAGTCATATTGAATTAGGCCCTCCCCCTCAAATGATGTCATCTTAACTATTACATCTGCAAGGCTATTTCCATATAAGGTCACATTCTGAGGTACTGGGACTTAGGACTTCAACATATAAATTTTGATGGGATAGAATTCAACCCATAACACGACATATTGTATGATTCCATTTATACGAAATGTCTAAAATAGGTAAATCCATAGAGACAGAAAGTAGACTAGTGGTTGCCAGGGCCTGGGAAGAGAAGGAATTTGGAACGAGTGCTAATGGATGTAGGGCTTATTTTTGAAAATGCTCTGAAATTAGTGATGATGGTTACACAACTCCGAATATACTGACAACCAATGACTTGTGCACTTTAAGTGGGTGAACTGTATGGCATGTGAGATATCTCCAAAAAGTGTTTTTAAAAAGTAACATATAAAAATAACCAATATACTGTACGTATCCTTGAAACTAATAATAAAATGCTTTTAAAAAGTCTAATATTGGCCACTCTTTTGCCATATTAGGGTTACGCAGGTCATGTGACATATGGAAGTGAGTGTGTTTGGAAAGTTGAAGACAACAGGTGTAACCTTTACTCTTTAGTTTTTAAATACCTTCCATGTTTGTTATGTGTATGCCATGCTAACTACGTGGTGAATTCCGTATTAATTTCGAACCTTTCTAATAAGGAAAATTTGAGCTCTCCTTCATAGTTAACTGCAAAAATCTCTGCAAGCTCACTCTCCTATTACTCAGAAAAACATTTTTCCTAAACCTGCCCTGTGATTCCCACGACATGGTCATCCTTTCTGAACGAACATCTCTCTTTTATCACTGAATTTATCTCAGTACAATCTCCAGAAAGCACCTTCAAGCCTTTGCATTTTAAGAGACAAGTTATTTTTTCCCCCTGCATCTGTGCTTTTGCCCTGTTGGATCACAGCTAATTCTTTCCCCAGAGGCCAAATAAAAGTTCATGAAACAGTCAGGATTTCAGTGGCTAACAAAATCTTATCTCTTGTCCTCTGAGATGCCTCTGGACATCTCTGCCCATTCCTTACCCCCTAAAGGAGCTGCACAGACCCTTTGTATTCCTTAAACATCATCCTTAGGGGCTACTATGTTTGTAGCCAGTCTGTTCAGCTGCCTCTGGCTATAGGAGCAATGGGTGCCTTCCTCTTACTCATGATCTTGGCTGGGTGCCTCACGCCTGCCTCAGGTAATCTGTCTCCTGTTCCCATAGTGTGTGGGACGGCACAAGAGCAATAGATTAAGTTCAGTTGCCGAATCCAACTTAATCCCTCCAGTGGCCTCTTCTGCCTACCTACCTGCTGGAATGTATGCTTTGGGGCCTGATCCCACTGGGTCCCCATCTTGGCTCTCCAGTTGCTTGCTGTATGTCTTTGGCCGAGTTGCTTAACCTCTCTGGGCCTCAGTTTCTTTTACTCTGAAAGAGGGTAATGCCCCTTTTCTCATGAGGCTGTGATGAGGATGGAATGAGATTTGTCTGGTACCTACTGATAGCCCGACTTAATGTTGGCTCTCTCTCTCCCCTACCCTCCCCCAGCCCTCAATGAATCTGACCTGATCTCATCTTAAATGAGAATTAAGAGACAGTGGAAAGAGCACCACATCCGGGATCAGACACACCAGCTGGAGTCTCAGCTCTGATGGTGACCTTGGGCAGACTCGTCTAACCCATGCCTTCCCATGTCATCAAGGTTGGGGCAAGATAAGGAACACATGGGATCATAGACAAGAAACAGCTTAGAAACCTGTGGGGGGCTGTGTGTCTGGGAGTCTGTCTTCTTGACTGCCCTCCTGTCAATCATGTGACCTGACGCCCTTCACCCCCGACACCCAGGCTGCTCCTCACAGGGCCCCACACTCAGCCCCTCTAAAACTCCACATCTGAGACCTGGTCAGGTTCCTGGCTCTCAGAGGGACAGGCCCCAGGCCCTGCTCTGCAGCTCCATTTGTTTTCCTTTCTCCCCATCCCCCCACTAGACCTTTTCCTTGCCTGAGGCAGCTTCGAGGAGCCCTGAGCCAGCTGACAGTCATCCTGCCTCATCTTGCTCCTTAGGGACCTGGCAGGGTCCTCTCAATCATTCCTCCCTCAGCCACTTAGAGCTGCGGGACCTCAGGCAGATCCCTCAAGTCCTCTCTGCTTTAGATGCTTCCTCTGTAAATTGGGGATCATAGTAGCATCCCCATAAGCGGCTGTGGAGATTGAATAAGTCATCATGCTTAAAGAATTTAGATCAGAGTCTGGTGCATAGTAAGCATTCAATTCAATAATTATTTGATACTAGTGTTGCTTATTCATTCACTTATTCTCTCACTGGACACCTTCTCCCTGCTGGGTGCTAGGGACACAGATGAGCCAGATGGAGACCCTCATGGAGCTCCCAGCCCAGAGAGGCAGGCAGACAAGGCCTCAGGTCATTACTGTGCGTGATGATACTGGGGTAGCTGCTGTGGGAACTACCGTATCAAGCGATAAGAGAGGGCAGGTGCTGAGGGGGGCGGGTGGAGAGAGGCACCGACTCCTCCAGGGTGGGTCAGGAGAAGCCTTGCAGAGAGACACCATTTGGTTGGGCCATGGGGCCATGAAGGGGGCGTAGGTGGGAAAGAGGGCAGACAGGGATGGGAACGGCACGAGCAAAGGCACGGAGGCTG
>CM053509.1:154225826-154368053 GCA_028627145.1 Eidolon dupreanum | reverse complement strand
GCAGACATAGTACTACATGTACTGAGCCCAAGGCCCAAGGCCCAGAGGAACAGCGGCAGGTATGATGTAGGAGTGGCTGTGCTGTACCAGACAGGTAGGTGTGTTTCTGGGGTGGAGAGGAGCCCTGGAAAGCTTCCCTACCCAGCTTCCATTTTTCCTGCCGGGATTGGAGCCCAGCCCTGGATCTCGGCCTTCCTGGTGGGGACCCTAGTCCCATTTCTCACCCACACCAGACTCTCCTCTTTTGTGACCCTACTATGCATCTAGTGCCTCACCCAGACCAGCATCTGCCCATTGCCGAGCTCCCAGGCCCCTCCGATGTTCTGCTAAAATGACCTTGAACCATGCCTTAACCTTGCTGAAACTTGGTTTTCTCATCTTTCATACCTGTCCCGTAGGGTGGTTGTAGAAACAGCCTCAGGTACCAGTTAAGAGGATGAGGTTGGTTCTCAGACAAAGATTGGTTTGAGTGGAGCCACCACCCCTTCCTTATAAGCTCTGTGACCTTGGGTAACTCACCTTACCCCTCTGAGCTTCTCTTTCATACTTTGGAGAATGAAGATGCATATAAGAGATGAGTAAAAACTCTGTAAAGGATGGCTGTGGTTATTATTATGCAGATAATAGGGGATTGCCATGTGAAGCACCTAGCAGAGTGCCCCCCACATAACAGATGTTTCCTAGATGGCAACTTAATCATCCCCGACTTCTTGCAGAGGATTGGTAAAGGGCATGAAGAACAGATGAAGATGGCCTTGCTTATTACCCAGACGAGAATGCAAACAGAGTGTGGTCTCCAGGGCACAAGCAGATCAGTGGTCAAAGCTAGGTGAGCCCACAGGATGCTGGGAGCTTTGGGACAGAGCCAAGGGATTAGTGAGCTGAGCATGGAGAACTGAGTGAGACTGAGTGGAGAGTCTCCCGCGAAAGCCAGAGGCAGGGGCTTTGAAGGCTGCTGGGCTAGTAGGCACCCAGATACTTGCTGTGTAAGTCGCCAGACTATTTAGAGGATCAGGGACTGAGTCGCCCCTTTGGAGATGTCTTATGCTTCCTGGGCTGATAAGCGGCATCCCAGCATGCTTTGGCAGCATTACATGACACAGTGACAGAAAGCTGAGTGTGAGCTAAGGAGCCCAGAGGCCAGGAGAGATCACGGCAGGCTTCCTGGAGGAGCTGGCCTTGCAGAATATGCAGGGTTTGTGGGGAGTGGAGAAGGCAGAAATCTGGGAGGGAAGAAGGCACAAAAGCAGGACCACAAAAGTTGCTTCTGGGGGAAAAGCAAGGAGTTAAATCTCCTTTTAAAAATGTAATACAATTTTGTTTTATTCAAAGAAATGAACTTTCATTGTAAGACATTTAGCAGGGGGTGGGATTATGAAAATACAATTAAGTAAAGGAGGCAATGAGGCAATGAAAAAAACTTCAGTAGTCTCACTCCCCAGAGGAACTAGTACAAACATTTTGGTGTGCTTTCTTCCACCTTTTTCTATGCATATATATATTACATATATTATTTTTTAAGCAAAAATGAACTCATATAATACATACTGTTTGTGACCTACTTTTAAAAATGCATCATGAACTGTGTTCCCTGTCATTAAATATTCTTCTTCGCCACTGTTTAATGCCTTTAGTGTACTCTCTCATATGAATGGAACATAATTTATTTAAGTAATTTTCTATTTTTGGATATTTAAGTGGTTTCCAATTTTTCAATATCATAAGCATCTTCTAAATGAACATGCTTGTGGCTGAAACTCTGTGCACGTCCTTAATTATGTCCTTGGGATACATTTCCAGAAAAGAAATTGCTAGGATAAAAGGATGCAGATTTTAAAGAATTGTAATATGCATTGTCAAATCACTCCCCAGAAGCCTTGTACCAATTTACCCTCCTACTAGCACAGAATAGAGTTCTCATTTTCTAGTGTTTCCACCAACATTAGGTCTGAATTTTTTTCTTTGTCAGTTTGGTAAGTTCAAGACCAGGATCCAGGTTTCCTGAGATATAAATTGGAGCTGATAATAATGATATCTATTGTGGGTTAATTGTGACAATCAAAACACATAGTGGGTATGATATGCTTAAAAAGACAATGCAATTTGCAGTTGTTGGTAATTATTATAATTCAGGTATCCCTGGAATGAGGAAACCCTGTGAGTCGAGTTTGGAAAGATCACTGGAAGCCGCCTTGGAAAAGAGCTTTATCTTCCCTTTAACTGCAAAATTGATAAATCTTTGTAAAAATGGAAACAACCCACAGCTTTGATTGTAAAAATTCTCTCCCTCACATTCACCCTCACAATTCTCTCCCCAATTTTCTCATACCTTTATAAAAATCTCTCTGTGTGTACTTCTATGTATAATTTGTTGTTGTGCAAAATGTAATCCTACATAGGATTTCACTGTCATCTCATAGCATGCAGATCTACCTTATACTTTGTAACATCTTGATTTTACAGCTGGATAAAGCATAATTTGCTTATTCTTTCCCCAAAATGCAATACCAGCTCATCTTCATACACATACCCTCATACACTCGAGCTGGTATTTCTGTAGTTTGGGTTCTTAGAAGTGGGAAGCGAGGTCAAAGTGGTTGGACATTGTCATACTGTCAAATCGCTCTCTGAAGACATTGTACCAATTAATTTGTTCTCCCACCATCACTACAGGAACGTATGGAGGGCTGGGAACACCAGAAGCAGGGGAATTATGGCAGCCCCTTTGGTTGCCTGGTCTGGGTCAGAAACAGCACCTGTCTCCCCTACCCTGTTAACTCTAAATGTTCTCAAAGAAACCTGAAGCAAAGCCGCAATCTGTTTCCAGCCTGACTTCTTGCTGTCTTCTGCTGTGAAGCAAACCACAGAGGAATCTTTTTCTTGTTAATTAACTGGGGTTTTATTAAACACCTTAGCAGCTAGCCAACTGCTCTGACCTAGCTGTTCCTGGGAGACATTTTGATGAGAAGCGTTGCGTTTTAACTTATATGTCTTCAATGACAGCTTTTGTGTCAAAGCGTGTGCTCAATTATCCTAGAGACGCAGCTCTCGAACAACAAGCATGTACGAAGCCCTTCCTCTCTGCCAGGCACTAGTCACTAGTCTGGGTGCTGGGGAGGTGGGTGTGAGTTCTTGCTGCTAAAGATGCAGAGTAGTGGAGGAGCTGGGAACTCACGCAGGGACAAAGAGGCGTGAACATGGTGTAATGAGGGCACAGGGATGGGACCAAAGCTCTCTTTCTTTGGAGAATTGGGAAAGTGGACATTAAGCTGGACCTCAAGGGCTTCGGAGGCCTTTCCCAGGTAAAGGAGGGAGAAGGGATTCCAGACACAGAGAACGGTCTGGGTAAATACCCTACATTTGAATGGAAAACAGCAAGTAGAAGTCTGGGGTTCATTACTCTGTGATATATGAAAGCAAAAAAGTGGGAGGACCTTAATGTCTAAATTTGGGCAATCATTAAGTAACTTATGGTACAACGACATATTACACATATTAAAATGTGTTTTTAAAACAATACCTAATAGCATAGGAAAATTACTTCTCTAGTCTATGATACATTTTAAAACAATATATAAAGCTATATAGAATACAATCCTATTTTGTTTTTTTAAATATGTGATTTGTTTCTAACCCTCTCTATCTGGGAAAAAAATCCACAATATTGTTAACTATGGGTATCTGACTAAATTTTATTTTCTTTTTTACATTTATTATTTTCTAAATTTTCTGCAATGAGAATATTGTGTTTTAATAATTATAAAAAGTAATGAAATTATTTTCACATTAAAAAAAGGCAGAAGAAATTCATGAAAGTAGAAATGATGTAAATGTCTAATAAACATGAAAAATATTCAATCTTGCTAATTATTAAAAATGCAAATTTAAACCAGCATTATGATACTGTGTTTTAACTGAGCAACTTTAGAAGAAAAGTCTACTAGGATAAATACATATTGCCAACAGTGTGGTTAAGAGTACAATTGTATACTGCAAATTTGAATATAATTCAGTTCGGCCTTTCTGAAGAGCAATTTGGCGATATATGTCAAAATCCTTAAAATGTGTAATTTCTCAACAACGTTGATTTTAAAGATGTGTAATTGTATTCCTTGGATATATTGAGGAAATAGTTAAGGGATTGTGTACAGGTGTATGAGCAAGAAAGCCTATCACAGCACTTTTTTTTAAATACAGTAGTAATGAGTTGTTCAAAATAATGTTATAGAGCTATATGGACATGGAAACATATGTATAATCTATTGTTAAATTTTAAAATATAGATAAAAACCTGTGCTTAGTGTGATCTCTTAAATATATATGTATATATATTTAGGCATAGAAAGGGTCTGGAAAAATATACGCCTGTTAAAAAAAAAAAATTAACTTCCATAGATAAAAGTCTTTTAAAAAGAATTTATTAGGCCATTGCCAACAAGAGAAAAGACCAGTCTTGGGACATGGAGTTGAAAACACCAACAGCATGGCCAGGTAGGAAAGAGGACATGTCCCTCGTCCAGGAAATCTGCAAGCATTTTTAGACATCAGATAGTGGGAAGAGAGATGTAAACCATTCTGAAAGAATTTACATTAGCGATGGACAGAGCGGGTGTGAGAAGGTGAGGTAGGGCTAGTTCTGGGATAGATGCAGAGTCCAAGGAGGAAGTGTCCACCCCAGTGGATTAGCTGTGGACAGCGGACTGGAAAGTTCACGTGTAAATGAGAAGCGGAGGCTCCGGGGTTCTATGGCACCTGGCTATTCTCTCTTTTGGATAATCGCAGAAATAGCCACCTGGAAATTAATCCTAAATTCCAACAGAGGTACAGGAATGTGAGAAATCTTTTGCCAGAGCAGGTCCACAGTTATTAACAGGCTAACTGTTCTGTCTCTCACTCTCTGGCCACTGTAATTTTAATTTAGAACATCTCAGAATTCTTTTCTTGTCACAGCTTAATGCTGATATGGGTCATATCTGGGTAGGTGGGATTATTGCTATTTTTAACCACCTTCAAAAAATAATTTTAAAACCTATTCTTAAAATCTTTACAGATTTTACAATACAGATTAAAAAAATTAAAACCCACCAGTTAACAGGCAGGCTGAGTGCTCCCACGGCTTCTGCAGGGTTAGCCTCTAGAAATAGTCTACAGCAGCCTCCCTGCGTGAGGGAGAGCCCTGCTCTCTTGGTCGATGGAAAAAATGCTTGCTTCTATTTGCCTTCATCTTGGGGACCAGCTAGACCTGTAGCAGGATGGGGAGGCTCGGAGAGGCCTAGACAGCAAGAACGCCCAGGGCAGGCTCACAGTAATCTGACCCCTTGGAACTGCTTCCACCCACTTTTCTCTGCTCCCCCCCTTCAAGTCTCAATCCTGCACTCCAACAGTTCAGAGCTTCTTTCAGTTTCTCAGCTGAAATTTGCTTTTTCTTTCTGTAGCTGGAAGGGTTCCTTCTCCCTGAAATGTTCTTCCCTTCTCACTCCCCCATGACCTGGCAACTTCTGCTTCACGTTTCAACTTAAAAGTCACTACTTACTTTTGGAGATGATAGTTATGATTATTATCTTGATTGTGGTGATGGTTTATGGGTGTAATATACATCAAAATGCATCAAACTGCACACTTTCAATATATGTGCATTTTAATGCATATTAATTACACTTCAACTGAGCTGTAAAAAAAAAAAGTCACTTCCCCAGTGAGATGGGTCTTGGACTCGCCCTGTCCCCACCTCCAGCCCCACAGACTGTATTAGTGTTCTCTAGTATGTACCATCAGTATGAGTTAATGATGCCTGTTCTGTGTGGTGATGAATGAATGAGTGAGAGCAAAGGAGGTTCAGCAGAGTCTCCAGAGCGAGGAGGGGGTTAGCCAGCCGGGAGTCTGGAGATGGGATCAGAACAAAGCTAGAGAGGTACTCAGAAGTTGGAGGTCAAGCCAGAATCTGGATGCCCCATCATTTGGAGGGGGCAGGTACTCTGCCTCAGTTCCCCCATTCTGAAAATTGAGAAGAATAATAATATTAATAGCTCTTGTATTAGTGAGGATTATTTTTCTGGAGGATTAAATGAGTTAATCCATGTATAGGGCTTAGAACAGTGCCTGACCTATTGGAGGTGCCCAGTGTTCATATAGAATAGCCCTGGTGATCAATAAGTCTGGGAGCCCCTGGCACAAGCGTTTGGTTAATCTGGATTCAGGTTGACAGTAGGTGGCCTCCAGGGTTGTTTCTTCCCCCTAAAAAGACCAGTCTTATCCCCTGCCCCCTTTCACCCACGTGCTGGACAGCCTCCATGCCGTCAACCTTCCCTGCCCTGCTCGGAACCCCTGCCAGCTTCTCTACATTATTTTGCAAAGCTGTCTTTCTAAAGCCTCCTCTCCCTGAACGACAGGGAGGCACATATGTCGCAGCTTATGCTTCTATTTAGAGTTAGGAATTTGAAAAGAGAGTGTGTGTACACGCAGATAAGCATTTGTGTGCATGCTCCTGTGGGCTTATGGTTGTGAACATGTGTGTGCCTGGCTGCATGTATGTGTTCGCACGAACCCTCAAGGTTGTGCATTTACACAGTTCCTGGGCACATGAGCTTCTGAATGGCTGCCTGAGCATGTAGATGAGTATGTGTTTGGATGACATTTTACATACATGCCCATGATCGTGTGTGTTTGTGTCTGATGTAGTTTTTCATGTGCATCTAGGTTTGTGTGCATGTTTTCAGATGATGCTTTTGTGTATCTTGTGCATATGGTGAGTTTGCCTCTCCTCACACCCCAGGAGGCACCAAAGCAAGTGCAAACTACAAGGAACAAAGGAATAATCTGCATAATTTAGCCTTTGATCTCTGCCACCCCAGAAACATCCCTTGCTCTCACTCCAGCTGCCAAGCTGTTTCTCCATCCCTGTGGACTCAGTCTTTGAGCTTTGTCTTCCAGAAGCCTCAGCCTCTCTTTGCCACCCCAAGAGGGGAACAAGGCTAGAGAAGAATAATGAGCATTTATTGAGCATCTGTGGTCACCAGGTACCTGGACCAGGTGCTTTACATACATTCTCAAATATTCACAGCAATCCCACAAAGTATAACCATTGTCCCCACTTGACATTTGAGGAAGCTGAGGATCAGGAGAATTAAGCCGCGTGTCTAAGTGACAGAGCTAGAAATCAAACTCAGGACCCCAAAGCCAACACTCTCTCCACTCCACCAAGTTGTCTTCCTAGAGCATACATAGCATCTAGGTTCTGAGAAGTGAAAGCTGCAGCCAGAATTCCAGGGGAGCTGTCCTGGGAGACACAGTCTGATATAGGATGGTAGGAGGGGGTATGAGCAGGAAATTAGTTGGGTCTCCAAAGGATAGCACTTACTCAGTTTTTATAAGGAGGGCAGGATGGAGAAATCCCAGATGTCAGAGTGGTCCAGGGATGGAGTGGGGAGAGCAAGGGATAGACCAATAACAAGCAGCAAAGATGAAATAAAAAGCATCATTTTTGCCACCCTTATCTTTAGGACCCTGGACAGGTGACATCAAATCTCTCAGTGTTCTCATCTGTTCAATGTGTGGGGGAGATGGGTTATAGAGGGTTTTTGCAAGCTCTTGTTAAAACTTGCATTTATTGCTCTCTTACTGTGCCAACTCATGCAACCTCACAATCATTCTATAAGATGGTTACTATTATTGTCCTCCTTTTACAGATTAGGACACTGGGGATCAGAGAGGTTACACTGCTTGCCTAAGTGGCAGAGCAGAACACAAATCTGGGAGGTGTCTGATCCCCAAGCCCCTATTAGGCTTCCCTATTTTAAAATTTTAAACAAATTGCATATAACATACGAGAAACAGTAGGCACTCAACAAATGGTAGCAGATGATGATGATGATGTGATGATGATGATGGCTACAACGATGATGAAATTGTGCTTTTCTGAGTGTTGAAATGGCATTAACTTCCTCAAGTGTCAAACATTCTGGAAAATCCCACACCGTTATTGATTATTTTTAGAACAAAGATTACTTTCCTCAGGTTGAGCAGTGATGTCTGTTCCTGTGACAACCAGACCAGACTCAAAGCCCAGGCACCACTTCTTAGCTATGTGGCTCTGAGGAGCCTCACCTCTCTGGGCATCATTTCCTTAACCATAACATAAAGGTAATAATAGTCTACCCAGTTCCTCAAAAGGTTAGACACAGAGTTACCATATGACCTATTAATTCCACTCTTAGGTGTTTACCCAAGAGAAATGAAAACGGATGTCCACACACACACACAAATTTGTACACAAACGTTCATAGTAGCATTATTTACGACAGCTGTAAAGTGGAAACAGCCCAAATCTCCATCAGCTGATGACTGGATAAACAAAATACAATGAACTTTTATATTGCAACAAAAGAGAGTATAGTACTGATATGTGCTGCAACATGGATGACCCTTGAAAACACTATGCAAAATGAAAGAAGCCAGTCACTGTATGATTCTATTTTCAGAATAGACAAATCCATAGGCAAATGCCACTCCAGAATAGGCAAATCCACAAAAACAGAAAGTAGATTAGTGGTTGCCTGAGGAAAGAATAGAGAATGGCTGCCAGTGGATATTGGATTTCTTTTGGGTGATGAAGATGTTCGGGAATTAGACAGTGGTCATGGGTACACAACTCTGTGAATATACTAAAAAACACTGACTCGTACACTTGAAAAGAATGAATGTTATGACATGTGAATTATATCTCAATAAAAACAGCTTGATCTTGTAGGGCTGTGAAGTTTAAATGAAATAATTTATGTAAATCTCCTAGCACAGAGCCGGCTTTGTAGTAAGCACTCATTAAATGCTAAACAATTCAGATAAATGCTAGCTACTATTACTATTATCATCATTATTATTCTGGCTGGTGATTTTAGTTCCTAACCTCCCCAGAGCTTCAGACTCCTGACCTGTAAGCAGAAATAATGATACTTCAATTAGTTAGGGTTTCTGAGTCACAGGCAACAGACACCCACTCTGGCTCATGAATGAAAAAGGAATTTATTAGAAGGCTGCATTGCACATGACTGACTTAGAGGGAAGGACATAGATCCAGGCTCAGAAAGAAAAGGTCCAGGGGACAGAACCTAAGGAAGACTATAACTGAGAAGCTATGCAATTACTGGTGACACGTGTGGTCACGGAGTTGGGCCGTCTGAGTTTGACTCTCACTCTGCTCATAAAGGCTGTGTGGCCTTGTGCTGTTGCCTCAGATTGTTCATCTGCCAGATAGAGAAGGTAGGGAGTGTATCAGGGCCTACTTTATAGGACTGTTGCAAGAATTAAATGAATTAATATCTGTACAACACTTATCACAGTGCCTTGCAGTCTAAACTCTCATTGAATATTGTTATTATTGATGGGGCTTTGTCTCTGGGAGGATGATTCAATTCTACCCAATTTTTCTGACTGTGCCTGGCTCTGTTCAAAGTTTGTATCCCTAGGGAATGTGATGGGCCTAGTTAGGGTCACTCACCTACTCCTTGGCCGGAGAGGGTGGGGCATCTTGATTGACAGCCTAACCAAGACTTCATGCTATAGGGCCAAGGTGATACCCAAAGAAGAATCCAGAAGAAAGAGGAGAGGGCTTAATAGCAAAACCAACTCACATCCCTTGCAAATATCCTCACACAGGTTTTTAGGAGGCTCAGAGATAATATATATGAAGTGCTTGCCACATAGTGGGTCCTCAATTATTGGGATTCTTCTTAGCCGATGACTTTTCTTTACCTGGGGCTCTGAATTTTTCGTTACCATTGCAATATAGATTTGGGACGGATTGTGAAGGCATTGAACACCACATTAAGGTATCAGCACTTTATTCTGAGGAATAAGCAAGGAAGACCATCTCTTGGCAATCCCACAGCATGCTCAGAGTCCCCGTGGACTGTAGTCACATGCTTCAACCTCCCTGCTGGGTGACCATGGGCAACTGACTTAATATCTCCAGCCCTCAGCTTCCCTGCGCATAAAAGATGGTCACTTATCAGATTGGTGGGGCTTAAATGAGATAGTATTTGCAATGTATTTAAAACAGTGTCTGGCCCAAGATAAATGCTCAATAAATCATAGTAGTCATTATACTTTAAGTGAAGTTAAAGAGCTCCACATCACCAGGTCGATGGGAGGATCAATGGGGATCAAAGAGGCTATGGCACTTTGCACACGCAGAGAGCTCTGAGAAGGATGTTTTCTTGCTTGTGATCACCAGTGACAGTAAGACACACTTTTATTCTAATTACTATTTTTTTCTTTTTCATGAAATAAAGTAACATTAAATGGACACATTTAATAATAAGATGGAGCCTGATTTCAGAAACATTTAAATAGGAGAGGAGTGTGTCTTAGAATTGCAGAAATAAAGTATCAATAGTTTCGAATAACTAAAGAATGGTCTCATAGAGTCTATTACCAATTTCCCAAAACTTAGAACATAATATTGCTTACTTAATGCTAAAAGGGCGCTGAGTATAATTTAATCTTTCCTTGAAGCTTTTGACTTTCCTTGAAGGCAAGATCAGCAATTTTAAAATACACTTTTAGATCCTCTGGCTCAATGGTTCTCAACCCTGACCACATACATATTAGCATCCCCCCTGGGAGCTTTTCAAAAATACTGTTGCCTGGGTCCCATTTCAGACCAATTAAATCTGAGTCTTAGGGAGGAGCCCAAGCACTGGAATTCTTTCAAAGCTCCCCAAGTAATTCTGATGCACAGAGAGTCTGAGAACTGATCTTCCACACAGGGACCTACCCCACAGAGGGTGTCATCTGCATGTGGCTGAAGAGGTCTGCAGAGGCTGGATCATGGAGGGTTGCGTATACTGCAACACGGAGGCTGGACATCATCCTGGAAGTTGGGGAGCTGCTGAAGACTTTTAACAAAACTGTTCATCCAGTGTGAGTTCAAGTTAGACTGACCACTCTGGCGACCTGTGGAGTGGAGCTGGAGGAAGGGAATCTAGAGTGGAAGCCCCTGCAGCCATCCAGACGGTATCAGTTATCTGTTGCTATATAACAAAATATCCTCCAAATGTAGTGGCTTAAAGCAATGATTTATTTCTCTTGATTCTTGCCTATGTTCCTTCATGCAGCTGCATTCGGTTGGAGGGCTGGCTAGGGGCTAGGCTAGCTGGAACAGCTGGACCTCTCTCCGCATGGTCTTACATCCTTGAATTCTTCTCAGTATGAGAAGAGTTCTTCTCTGCAGAGAGTGGTGGTAGAAACTGCAAGATCGCTTAAGGCTTAGCCTTGGAAGTCATATAATACTTATGCCTCATTCCATTGGCCAAAGCAATGCACAAGGCCAGCACAGATTCAAGGGGTGGGGAAATAGGCTCCACCTCCTGATAGGTGGCATGGCAAAGTCCCATTGAAAGGAGTATGCATCTGATAGGAGGAATTTGTAGTCATATTTTGCAGTCTGCCACACAGATGGAAGACCCTGAAGCCTAACCTAAGGCAGGGGCACTAGAGAGAAGTAAGCTCATCCATTCAGTCAGGGAGATAGTCATTTATTCAATAATTTATTGAATACTTCCTGTATACCAGGCACTGGGGATAAAGCTGTAACTGACAATGGCAGAGTCATACTGCTTTTGTGGAGCTTACAGTCCAGGGGGTAGGGAGGTGTACAGTAAAAAGCAAATCAATATACCATATAATGTGAAATTCAGAAGTGCTATGAGGAAACAAAGTGGGATAAGGGATTAAAGAGGGTTATTTTAGGTCCCTTTGAATAGATAAAGGCTGAATGAAGTGAGGAAGTGAACCGTGCAAATATTTGGAGGATGAAAAATAGAAGGTGCAAAGGCCCTGAGGCAGGAGCATACTTCACCTGTGTGAGAAACAGCAGGGAGTCTAGTGTGGCTGGGGCAGAGTGAGTGAGAGAGGGAGTGAAAGATGATGATGATGATGACACTGGACGGATCACTTTGGGAGTGAGTTTGATAGTGAAATCTGAGCGTGTGGGACTTTGTAGAGCAGGATAAAGACTTGGGATTTTATTTCAAGTGTAAAGGGAGAAGCCATTGGCAGACTGTGTGCAAGACTGAGCATGATCCTTTGTTTCAAAAGACTCATTCTAGTTACTAGATAGAAAAAGATCGAAAGACCAAAGATCAGAAACCAATTAAGAGGTCATTATTTCAACAATTGTTGTAGGGAGAAAATGGTGAATAAATGTCAGATTCTAGGTATATTTTGAAGGCATAGCCAATAGAATTTACTGAAATATTGCATATGGGTATAGGAGGACAGATTAAGAAGTCCAAAGCTTATGGCTTGAGTAACTAGGTGAATTTTGGTGCTTTTTACTGAGATATGGGGGACCCTGAGAAAGAAATAGATGAGTTGAAGGGAATCATGAGTTTGGTTTTGAATATGAGATGCCTTTTTGATCTTCAAGTGAAGATCCTGGGTAGGTAGTCATCCATTGAGTCTGGAGTCCAGGTTGGGGTTGCAGACAGAAATCTGGGTGGTTTCTTTCTTTTTTTTTTTTTAATCAAGGACTACATCAAACCTTGACACTGGACGGATCACTTTGGGAGTGAGTTTGATAGTGAGATCTGAAGACTGAGCTCTGGGCACTTCTAACATTGAGAGGTAGGTTGAGGGGGAGGATCCAGCCCAAGGAGATTGAGAAGGAGTGACCAGTGAGGCAGAGAGATGAGGAGGGGGTGTGGAATCCTGGAAGTCAAAGAAGAAAGGGTTTCCAGAAGGATGAGATCGCTGGTTTTGAAAGGTGCTGAGCAGTCAGTAAGTTGAAGCAGAGGAAAGAACTGATTGTTTGGGTCTGGCAATGCGGAATTCACTGGTGATTTTAGGATTAAATGGAGCATAGTGGAGTGGGTTGAGGAAAGAATAGGATAATAGCAGAGAAATGAGGCTCTCTGTGTGTGTGTGTGTGTGTGTTGAGAAAAAGTACAGAGTACTTGTATGTTGGTGGAAATAAATTACTAGAAAGGGGAAATAATCAACGATGCAGGAGAAAGAGGGACAATTGCAGGAACAAAGGGCACATGATCTGGTAGACACAGGGAGCAGCTGGCCTTGGGTAGTGGGGAGGACAGTTCTTCCATTGTATCCGGGGGAAAGCAGAGCATATGGGCTCACACGCAGGTAGATTGAAAGATTTGGCATAAAGAAGGTGTGGAAAGAGTCAGGAGGCATTTGGAAAGTAGAAGGGGGAAATGAAAGGATTTAAAGCTCTCTCAGTGACACCATCTCTTATCAACAACCTCTCCCAACATCCCATCTGTGCCAGGCACAGGAGCTCACAGATGATTCACGCAGTGTCCTAGCTGATGAGAAGTTCACGGTCTAAGAAGGGACACAGACCTGTAAACTGACAGCTTTAATACAACGTGCTAAGAATAAAGACGTGTACAAAGTGTTCTGAGAACAAAGAGGGTGTTAGGAACTCTGCCTGAAGGGGTCAGAGAAGGCTTTGGGGAGGTGAAATTTAAATTAGGCTTCAAGGAGGACAAGAACATTATCAGGCAGGCTAGAGGAGGAAGGACATTCAAGATGGAGAGAATGGCACGTGAAAGCCACAGAGATAAGAAAGATCCTTTTATTGCTTTTCTCACTGCTCCACCTTTTTTCTTACCCCTCCTCATTCCCAAGCTTCAAGAGGAAATTTTTCTTTTTGGAAAGTTTAATAAACTTCTGTGCAGCCTGTACTGAGTCATGACAAAGGTGTGTTTCACACTTAAACAAACGTCTCAGATGTTATTTTTTGCACTTGAAGAACAAGCTATTTTTAAAGAAATCCAAACTCCCTGGGACTCAGCAAGGACGATTTCTGTGACCTCTTTTTAAGAAGTGAGCTTTGGAAAGGAACATAGTGACCAGCGGTGGCAGAATCAGAGGACCTGGCAATTCTTTCCTTTAAATGTTTCAGTGAGTCAGTGAGTAGTCTCACCTTACTAAGTTGCACATTTTATCTGGGCTCTCTGGTCTTCTGGAAAACCCTCAGGGAGTATGCGACAATTATCCGATAACAGAATGAGGGGAGCTGAGGCCGCCACTCTCTCAGAGGTAGACTGAAATAATGGCAGAAAGGATGGAGAGAAGGGGATAGATTTGAGTGGGGTTTAAACAATGCTGTGAACAGGGGAAAAGCCATGTCCCCATGCCATGTCCCCATGCTACGTAGCTTGTCTCTTCCCTGTATGGACCATCAGTTCCTTTTCTCCCTGGACATGTGCAGCACTCCTCCATGGGGCCTCTACCTCCACCCCCTTGAATCTGTCTGGCCTGTGTCTACTTTGACCAGTTGAACACAAGGAAAGTGATGCAGGCCAGTCCTTGGACTCGTCTTTAAGAGTCTTTAAAAGCTATTGCTATGAGAAGCCCATGACATATGAAGATGCTACATATGCATAGCCTCACTGACATTTCAATTGAGCTCCCCAGCCAACAGCTGGTATGAGTGCGCCATCTTGGACGTTTAACCCACTGGGCCTTCGGATGAATCTAATCCCAGCTGTCATCTGACTGCAACTGCATGAGAAACCCCAAGTGACAGGCACCCAGTTAAGCCCCTTCACCCTCCAGGATCATGAGAAATAGTAATACATTGTTTTAAGCCAGCAAGTTTTAGGGCGGTTTTGTTACACAGCAATAACCAGAATGTCATCTATTTTCATCGATCTTTGCTAAGACCAGGCACTGAGCTAGGTACTTTTCGTTTTAATGCTCATGCCGACTTGAAGATTAATAGTATCCTTTTCCTTTTGGAAGGTGAAACAACATCGACAAGTGTTCCAGAACTGACCACGTACCGCTCCAGCATATGTCCCATAGGTGCTACAGCTGGACACGTTGATATTATACAACTCATTTAATTTCTCCCAACCTTACCCCTCTTGAGCATGCTAGCTCAGTGAGTGGTGCTATGCCACCCAGGCTTGTAGCCTGAAACACCTGGAACTGCCTTTGTCCACTTTGTGGAAATGAAAGCAGCCTCGATTCTGAGTCAGGGGGCCTTCAGTTGGGTCTCAGCTCTGCCACTCAGTCGCTGTCTAACTTTAGGCCTCTCACCTCCCTTCTCTGGTCTTTAGTTTACTTTTCTGAGAATAAGGGATTTGGGCTAGACCACTGCTTCTCAAACTTGAATAATATATTAATTCCTCCATTTAAAAATCTTTTATTATGAAATTTTCCAAACATACCCAATCGTGGAGAGTACAGTGGAACTTCATGTACCCTTCATTTGGTTTCAACAATCATTTCCATTTTGCCATACTTTAATTTATGCCCCCCCCCCTTTTCTTCCTGAATATGACATCATATTATCTCACTCCTAAGGACTGCCAGATTCAGCAAATGAAAATACAGGACACTAAGTTAAATTTGATAACTATAAATAACTTTTAGTATAAGTATGTCCCATGCAACATTGTATTTTATCATGCAATCCCACTCTAAATACTTCAGTGTGCAGCTTTAAAAAAGAAACTTTTTTTACATAACTACAAGGCCATTGTGACACCTAACATCATCAACAATAATTCCTTCATAGCATCTACCATGTAGTACATATCCAAATTTCCATGATTGTCCAAAAAATGTCTTTTTACTAGTAGTTTGTTCAAATGGAGATATAAGGATGTCAATTATTTGGTTCTTAAAGCTCTTAAAGTTACTTTTAATCTAGAATAGTTCTTTCTTCTCCTCTCAACTCTACTTTTCTTTTTCATGCTTTTTACTGATCGAAGTAGCTGGGTCAGTTGTCCTGTAGAAGATTCCACATTCTGAATTGGGCTGATTGCTTCCTTTAGGTGTCATTTTTACTGGTACCTCTATCTCCTATACTTCCTGTAGATGATAAGTTTTATTTAAAGGCTTTATTGGATTCAGGTTAAACCTTTTTGTTCAGGATAGAGGTGCTGTGTACTTTAGAATGCGTCTTATCAGGAGGTGTAGAATATCTGTTCATTTCACTTTTAGTTATGCTAACAGTTATCAAAGAATTTAGGTGGTGACACCCTTATTTCTTCATTGAAAAGTTTCCTATCAGCCCTTTGCTCAAAGGTTTTACTGTCTATTGATAATTGTTGCCTTAATCAGGTTTATTATTAGGGTCTGCAAAATGGTGATCTAATTTTAGTATTCCTTCTGATTTATTAGCTGAAATTCCTCTGTATAACTTTTCCTTATCCTCTAGAGATAGTTAGTTCCCCTGAAATATAGATCATAATGGAAGGCAGAATAAATGCTTAATATTTTTTAAAGAAAACCCTCCAGTTTTTATGAAATTTCCAGCAATGTTGATAGTTCTAATTCAAACTTAAGATTATAAGTTTTTTACTCAACTTCTTTGATATTATATTTGTATCTCTTTTGTCTTGAAAATCTTGGGTCCTAACACCATTGATGTAATTTCTAAAACATTTTATTCCATGGTAGACATTTTTTCATATAGCTATAGGACTATTGAGAGAAGTTTAAGATGTCTCTGTTTTTTTTTTTTTCCTTTATCCTTAGGATATATTTCATTGAAGATATGTGGTCAAAATGCTTTGTTTTAATGTCAATTGGAATAATTATTTTTTTCTGTGTGGTCATGGTACCAACCTTACATAAAGTTATGTTCCTATTTTGGCTTGTTTTTTCTAAATTTATGGGTTATTTTAAATAATTTAAAATAATTTAAATCAGTAAACATGATTTACTGATTTAAATATTTACATGAATCATTTACAAGATTTCTAAGTCAAAGCTATCTAACAAAGCTTCTTTTGAGAAGCCTCACTTCCAATCAATCCTTTCTCCTCTACTCTGTTCTCTTTTCCCACATAGAAATGCTGTTAAAGTGTGGTTTCTCAACCCCAGCACTATTGGCATTTTGGGCCAGATGATCCCTTGTTATGGGGCTGGGGGGTGTCCTGTATATTGTAGGATGTTTAGCAGCATCCCTGGTCCCTACACACTAGATGCTAGTTACAACTAAAAATGTTTCCAGATATCATTAAATGTCCTGGGGTGGGGGCTGAAAAAAATGACTTGTAGTTGACAGAGAGCATTTTAAGGGAAACAATTTCTTGCTGGCTTGAAACTTTGACCTCCAGTCTTAGCATCTGCACACTCGTTACTTCAGGCAATCACTTTGCACAAACACAAGCACTACATTTTGGTTACCAGGAATCATTTACAAGGTGGCTGTCCTAAGTGATCCAGAATATGCTTATGTTATTATTACTTGTAGATTGTAACTGAAACCAAGACACATGTTTAGAAACTCGTGGATCCTGAAAGTGTGTCCACCCAGAGATCCAGATACCTCATGACTTTCCCTGCTTTGCAGAATACTAGGGCTGGGTGATTTTTTAGAGCCCTCCTGCTGTCTGAGGCTTTTTTGTTTAAAAAGTCTAGAAGCTGGCTTTTCAAACTGGGGTGGACAGCACAGTGATTGCGAGCACTGAGTTGGGTCCCAGGTCTTCACCTTATCAGCTCTGTGATGAAGTGTAAGTTATTTACCTTCTCAAAGCCTTAGTATCCTTGCCTATAAATTAAGATGAAACTTGTATCTACTTCATGGGATTGTTTCAAGGATTAAAGACATAATGCATGTTAAGTGCATAATATACTGCATGGCATACAATAAGTGCTTAGTAAATACTGGCTGTTAGTACAGTTACCACCAGAGCTAGTTGGTGGTGTGCTAGGAAATACTCGGAGTCACAGGATAAGGAAATCTTTCTAGAGTGTGAGTTTCTACTTGAAGAGTTAGAAAAATAGGTTTTGAATTTTTCTCCTAAAGGGAAATCATTAAAAACATTATTTCTTGTTAAAACAAACATGGGATTAAACGGTGAAGTTTGCATGGAATTTAAAGATAAAATGTGAGACTTCAAAGAGATTTTATGCGTGAGGATGATGGATGAATTTGGGCCTCAGCCCCAGGCCTCCAGGGAGGCTGTCTCAGTCTCCTCTGCTTGAGAGAACTTTGGTGGGACAGTTTTAGAAGTAGCTCTGGGCTGTTAGACTGATAGAAGTATCAAGGATATTAGAAGAAATTCTGTAAGAACTGGGGACTTCCTGACCAGGAACCCCTGTTCTTGTCAATTCCTTTCCTTCCACATTGCATTGGGTTTGTTACCTGAGAAAGGAGGATGGGAAAATCTGCTGGGTATTCATTTAATAAATATTTATTAAGTGAATCTTATATGCCTGGCACCATATTAAGGGATACAAAGAAAACAAAACAAACACATTCTGCCCACATGAGACCTTTTAGTCTACTGAGCATTCAATATCTGTAACTATCACAGCCTCAATAAGAGAACTGAAATAAGAAATAGTTGGGGAAATGGGTTTGGGGTTTAGAATAAAGATCTGGCAGTTAGTAGGCAGTTGAGTAGCATGTGAAACATCCAAACAGAAATCCTGAGTAGGCTGTTGAATGAGAGTCTAGGGCCATAGTTTTTTCACTTGGGGCTTTTGGACATTTGTGGTGGAGCTTGGGTAGACATAATGGCATTTATTGGGGGTAAGCCACAAATGCTAGATGTCACACTGCGCATTTATGTAGATGAAAGTCCTGTATACAATTATCTGAGCCTAACAACTAAGTCCATTTTTCATATAAAAACAAAGTACATTCTAGCATGATTTTAATATTCTAGGGAGGCAAATACTATGCAAAGTGATTGAAGATTATATCTTGTGTTCAGATGCTACCAAGAGTTTTTCCCCTTTTCAGAACATCATGTCAGCAACAGCAATTCTGTTACGGTATCTGAGTCTCCAGTTGGCTTCTGTAGCTGTTGATTTTAGGTCAGTGCTTCTCAAACTGTACGGTACATGTGATCACCTGGGTATCTTGTTTCTTCCTTACCGCCCTCCCTCCCCCTTCCCCCCTTTTCTTTCTTTCCTTTCTTTTCTTCTCTTTCCTTTCTTGAGTGGAAGACTGGGTAATAATAGAAAGGGAAGGAAAGACTGACTATAACAGAGAAGGGGCAGATTAAGGAGTGAGGTTGCTTAGACGGTAGAAAAGGAGGGCATCCAGGCACAGTAAAACACCTGGCCTTTGTTGAGAGGAGCTGGTTTTTGTAAAAGGAGGGAAGGAGGAGAGAATGGCTAGAGATGTAGGAACATTTAGAAACATGATGGCAGGAAGTTGTGAGATGTCACATCCCTTATGTCCTACCCTTCTACCACAGCAAGACTAGCTACCTTTCTGTCTTTAGCTTCTTTCTATAAAGCTGGCCTATAAAGCTGGTTGGGAAGGGGTGGAGAAATGAAGGGAGATTATATCAACCTCTCTACCTCCCAGGGAAAGTGCTTTGGAAAATAATACAATAAGGTATTACTACTATGACCACTCTATTATTATTATGTTTCTCTAGGTCAGCACTGGCCAAAAGGACTATCTGTAACAATGTTTTATATCAGAGCCATTTGCTATAGTAGCTACTAGAGCCACACGCAGCTATGGAGCACTTAAAACATGCCTAATGCAACTGAGAAACTAAATTTAAAATTTTATTTAATTTTAATTAATTTAAATTTATATAGCCACATGTGGATAGTATAGCACAGCTCTACACGTTTTCTGCCTGTCTCGATGTTGTTCTTCAAAGATGAGCACCCTTTAAAAAGGGCATTGTCATTAGGGACCAAGAGCGCTGGACTAGGAGTCAGACAAGAGTCTAGTTTCAGCTGTGCCCTTTTCCGATCTGGTAACTTTGGGCAATTCACTTCCTTCTCTGTGCCTCAATATTCTTTGTCTTCTTCTCTCCAGTGGGGAGATAAGGTCAAAAGAACTAAGCATATGAAGGCACCGGGAAAGGCTACACACCGTCACGCAGGAAAGCCAGTCCACGTCCCTTTACTAGGTGCCTTTTATAAGAATGGCACAGTGCTGTGCCAAGGATGCCTCCTCAGAGAGCCTTTAAGGACCCTACCTTCCCCCTTCCATTGGCTACTCCGTTCTCTGTAGGCCATTCAAGGTTATTATATGATTAATGTATGTCTCTCCCACTGGCCTCTAGCCCCGCAAGGGTAGGAGTGTATAGTTGTTTGCTTGCTTTTGTATCCCTAAGGACTAGCACATAGTAGGCTCTCAGTAAATATTTGTGCAATGAAAGAATGAAACAGGAACTGCTAGTATTTGAATTTAAGTGTGATTTCAAAGCTCACTGAGCTCTATTCTAGAACTTTACAGCATCAATTACCTTCCCCTGTTTATAATGGTGGAAATACTAGAAAAGACCCAAATACCCAACATAGGGGCTTAGTTTAATTAAATGATTCTTAGGATACAACATTATGCAAAAGAATATTCAGTGACACCAAAAGAGATATATTTACTTTATATTATTAAGTGAAAGAAATCAAAACTGAAAGTATATTATACTCTCACTTTGTGAAAGTTATTTATTATATGCATAGGGAAAGTTTGAAACAATAGATACAAACATTAACAGTGATTACTATCCCTGGGTGGGATTAGATGATACTGTTATTTTTTTTCTAAAACATCTATTTGAAGGGGGGGGGGTAGACAGGGTAAAAAGGGGTCAAATATGTGGCGACAGAAAGAAATCTAACTATGGGAGGTGAACACAATATAAATATGCCTTACTGTTAAAATGTACAGCTGAAACTTATCGGATTTTGTTAACCAATGTCACCATAAAAAATAAAATAATTAAAAAACCCATCTATTTGATTTTTTTTAGAAAATGTATTTAATGTATCCACAAAAAGAAAACATATAGAGACAGTAGATTAGTGGTTGCCTGTGGCTGGGGATAGGAATGGGGATTAACAGTAAATGGGTATGAGGGATTTTATGGAGAATCTGTAGAATCTTCTAAAACCGATTTATATTGATGTTGCACTTCTGGGTAAAGTTACTAAAAATCCTTGACTTGTACACATGAAATGCATGTATTTTATGTTATGTAAATGTACCTCAATAAAAATTTGAAAAATGTATTATATATATGTATTCTTTAAAAAATTAGAACAATGCAGAAGTATGTAGTCCCCCATCCTACCCCCAGTTCTACTTTCCAGGCAGAACCCCTTTCTGACCATTTTTTATGCAGAATCCAGGTATTACATATACATTATAGATATGCAATTTTCTGCAACTTTCTTCTTTCTCTGGATATACATTGTAAGACATGAAAAACTTAACCCTGGAAGATGGGATTAAGGGTAGAGGGTGTTGAGTGTGGGGTGGGGGTGAGGCAGCATAGGAGAGGCACACAAAAGAAATTTTTACTTTTTTTACCTTCGTATCATTTGCATGTTTTTGTCAGGGATGTTTACAGTTATAAACACAATAAGATATTGTAATAAGCAGTACCATTGAATGCTTAATGCCGTGCAGTCTTCCTGTTTAAAAAACTTTTTTAATTTTACCAAGTGCCAGGCACCATTCTGAGTGCCTGAGATATATTGTCTCATTGAATCCTTATAGCAATTCTACAATGTATGCAATATTATAGTCTCACTTGACAGAGGAGTAAACTAAGGCCTATAGGGAGAATGACTTTCCAAGGTCCCACAGCTAGTCTGCACTGAATCCAGATCTTTATGCTGCAGCATCTCTTCTCCCTCTAACAGATTCACATTCTCCCAGTAAAGCCCATCTACAATGATCTCATCTCAAGTGCACGTGTTGTCCCCGCCCCGCCTCCCCCACTCAGGTAGGAAGATGACCCTGTTCAAGATTGACCCAACTATAAGGAGGTGAGAGAGGCCTGGCCCTAAACTCAGTCCCAGGGAGGTCCATTAGAGGTGGGAGAAGAGGTGGTTTACTAAGGCGCAACTTCTGTTCAGTGCCTCCGATGAGCTAGAATTCACACACATTGTCTTTTTCCATCTGTCCAACAGCTCTTAAACCGGAATTATTGTCCCAGTTTCATCGATCAGGAAACTGAGGATCAGAGTGGTTCTGTAATTGGTCAAGGTCACACAGTTGTTAAGTATAGTGGGCAGAGGCTGGGATCCAACTGTTTAACAAGTCAAAACCCACTGGCCTCCCCCTCCTCCTTCACCGGGGAGGCACTGCGGCACTAACTCCGTTTGCGTAGCCGCTGGGGCTGGAGGGAACCCCGCTCTGAGGCGTGGGGCCGAGGAGGCCGGCTCGCGCAGGCCGCGGGGAGCCGCTCCCAGATTCGGAAGTTACGAAGTTTCCGTTCATTTAGCTTGCTTCCCTGCGCAGCACGTCCCCGCTCCGCAGCAGTTACGCCACTAGAGCAGCGGGGCTCAGGTGCTGCAGCGGGGCGGGGGCCTGGCGCCGGGAGGAAGGCGGGGACGCAGTTTACGTAAGCGTCCGTTCACAGGTGCATACGGACGCCACTAGCTTGTGCTCCCTGCGCGCTCCCAGGTGCGCAGTTGGCGCAGGCGGCGGCGCGGCACGGTGGCGGCGGGCGCTGGCCGGCGCTCTCAGGTGCGGCAGATTGCGCGTGGAGGGGGCGCGCGGCGAGCGAGGGGGCGGGCTTTCCGTTCCCCAGCAGCCGCGGGGCCCGCCCCCCAGCTCGGCCAATGGGCGCGCTCGGCGGCGTCACGTGCTCGCCGCCGCCGCCGCCGAAGCGGAGACCGGAGCCGCGAGCGCCACCAGGGCAGCAGCCGCCGCAGCCGCCGCCGCTGGGCTGAGGAGCCAGAGACGCGGGCTGACGAGGTGGCGGCGGCGGCGGAGCGGGAGCGGGGACCGGGCGCGGGCCGAGCGCGGCGGTGCGGGTAGGCTGCGGCGGCGGGGCAGGCGCCTGCGCGGCGGGCCGTCCCGGGCGGGCGGCGGTTAAGGCGGCGGTTGAGGCGGTTGGCGGAGCCGGCCCGGGCCCCGCATTGTTTGTTGTGCGTCCTTAGCAGCGGCGGCAGCCGAGGCGGAGAGCAGGGAGCAATCCAGGGCCCCGTGGCTCTGGCATTGTGGCCGCCGCCGCTGCGGTGCCCCGGCCGCTTCGGGCAAGGGCAGCCTTCCTCACCTTCGAGGAGACGGAGTCCGGCCCCGAGCGAGGGGAGGGCGTGGACCGTGTGGGGGGGACCGGCGCTGGGGAGTCTCGGTAAGATAGAGGGCGAGAGGTTCTGGGCAGGTGTTGGAGGACATTGGTGGCAGGGGTTGGGGGAGAGGCTTCGGGGGACAGGCAGAGGGCGTGGACAGATTTGGGGGAGAATGAAGGGTGGAGGGATCCGGCCCTGGGGAGGGTGAGGGCCTTCGGGCAGGTTCGGGGGTCCAGGGCGAGTGCGAGAGGGACGGAGGACATTCAGGAGGGTGGGGGGTAGTATATGGGGGTTCTTGAGAATGTGAGGGAGGTTTTGGGGAGAGCAGGGGCGAGTGTGATGGGAATGGAAGAAGATTGGGGAGGAATGGAAGAAGCAGATGTCCCGGTTGGGGCTGTGTGTGAGGGGCAGGGAGTGGGGGCAGGTATAAGAAGGCCACTGGACGAACGTGAGCAGAAATGTAGGGAAATGTGACAGGGTGTGTATGAAAAGGGAGAGAAGGAGAAGGAGGGTGTCTAGGGGTCTCTCCAGTGGTGGTGAGGGAAATGGAGGGTGTTAGGGCAGAAGGTGTGTGTGAGGGTAGGCCCAGAGGCTTCAGGAGACCTGTGAGGGATGCGAAGACAGCGTCTAGCCAGGAGGTGTGTAGGGGAGACAGGAGGGAGGCAGGGGGTTGTTGAGGCCGGACAGATGGGACATGCAGGGAATAACATGTGAGGGGAGAAGGCAGGTCTCTATCTGGTAGTGGTGCTCTGGGGAGATTAGTATAAGGCGGAAGGGGGAAAGGAAGGTGGTTGGAGCAGAGCCTGAGTTTGAGGAGTTTGGGAGGGAAGTGGGGACAGGGGAGTTGGGTGATGGGGATGGGGAGGAAGATGTCTGGGCAGGAGGTGTGTGGGACGTTAAGCATGTAACAGGAGAAGTGAGTGAAATGGAGGGTGTTGCTGGAAGTATGGCTGAAGGCGGGGAGCAGAAAGGAGGAAACTTTGGGTGGAGTGGAGTGTGTGTTGAGATGGAGGGCCAAAGGTGTAAGGGGTGAAGGAAGTCTTGGAGCTGTGGGGGCAGATGGAAGGAAACGTTTCTGAGCAGCAAGTGTGGAGGGAAGTTGGGGAGAAGGAAGGAGAGGAGGGTGGTGTGTTTGTGAAGGGAAACCGGTTGAGGGAGGTGGTAGGGGATAGGTTGTTAGAGAAAGGTGTACAGGTCTGGAGTACAACATATGAATGGAGGGAAGCACAGTTTTGGGGCACTAGAGTTTGTCCAGTAGAGAGAAGGGGGTAGGCAAGGGAAGGAGGGAAGGAAGGGGGGAAGACAGGATATTTTGGGGGAGAGGATGTGGAAGGATGCACAGTTTCTATAATGAGGTGGTCAGGGTGGGGATGTGTGTGGGTGCATCTGTGACTAGAAAGGGATAGGTGTATATTGGATTGGGGTAGTGGGGGAATAGGATGCCCTTAGGTCAGGAATTGACTATTCAGGTGGAGAAAGTTAGGAAAAAGGTTGCTTAAAAGCCTGGAAGGATCAGGGTTGCCAAAGTGTTGGCAGAGATTGGAAAGCTGAGTCTTGAGAGATTAAAGGGGCCAAAATTTTTAGATCACTGAAAGTATAGGAAGGGCAAAGTGCAGAAGTTGGAAAAAAATACTAAAGGGAGAGGATTAAATTCCAGATTTAGAGGAACTGAAGAGTGTGTGGGGGAGTGTGTGTGGATCATGGAATGATGTTAATGGAAAATGGAGGACATTAAGCTCTGTACTGTATCTGAAAGTTCATGCTTTTAGGATCAGAGAGATCGTGAAGCTTGATTTTAGTTCCAGAACCCAGTGAATGGGGAAGGGATAAGGGAGGGCTGAGTACGCATTCCTAAGTTTGGAGGAGGTGTGTGATGGGGTATCAGCCTAGCACATTGGTCTGATGAGTGGGCAGATAGAAGGGTCATACACGGTCATGCAGAGTACACCGAGAGTGAGTAGAAATAGGATTGCAGCAGGTGCAGGGCAGATGTCTTAGTGTAGATACTGTAAGAGAGCAGGGCTCTGCGTCAGTAGCATTGAAGGGCTGTGTATTAGGGCGAAAGGGATACCTTGGTGCAGTGTCTAAGATACCCTGGTGCTTTCTGGGTAAAGGGGCAGTTTTCAGACATTGAGTGATGTAATATCTGAGTCCTGTGCTAGAGGCAGACAGAGGTAATGCACATCTAGCACCTAAAAGTGACAGAAATGGAGCTCTTCGACTCTCTCAGGGTGTAAAAACTGATCCTGGAATGTTGGCTTTTTCTCCCAAATAGGGTAAAATTTAGTTCAAGGCTTTTGGATTTTCTGGTATTTTGATTTGAGTTGGAGTGTAGCGTTAGCTTTATTGAGGAAAGACTTCTGGGGTTGTATAGACATATGGCCATCAGCTTGCCAAACACATAGGAAATAACCTTTAGTGGTCTGAGTACAGATATTTTTCAGTGCAGGTTTCATTCAGTGTTCTGTAGCTTGTGTTAGATTCTTTGAGGCTTGAAAGGATTAAGAAAACTGCTTTGAGACTGCCTCAGTATGCAGGGTTTTCTAGAATCTTGGAAAACGTTTTTTCTTTTGATTGTTGAAAATTTAGTCTTGTCAGATTTTGCAAAAAAAATTTCACCATGTTGCAGAAATAACTTCAATTATTGCTTTGTGGGCTTCATGTAGTTTATACTGTGGTACCTAGTATTTTAAATAAAAGGTCCACTTCGGTACCTTGGGAAGCTTTCTGGGTTGATTAGTTTTCTTCTGTCAATTTGGGAAGTATCTTAATGTAGCAATTGTAAGTTCAGATAATAAGTTTGAGTGGAAGTGGGAATCTTGCCTAAACATAATAAAGGCTAAGCAGATCTGAATCTGTAAATATAAATATTTAAAAATAAACTGGAAGCAAATTTTAAAATCCAAATTTGAAGTCTATCACGAAGGTAACAAAATAATGCTCTTAAGGCACGCTGTAAGGTTTTATTTTGGGAGGGAAAGGTTTTTAGAGTATAATATGCCTTTCATTGAAACTCTTAGCAGCATTTTGAGATTTAATTTATGTCAAGAAAACAATTACAAGGATAATGTCTGCCCCTCTGGCTCCCTGGCAGAGAGTTTGAACAGTAGGGTATAAGATGAATAGAGTGACCTTCGAAAATACTCTCCATTATGGCCATTGTTTCCTCTTGCATTTTTGAAGTCCATTGTATTAGTTCATTTTATTGATTTGGGGCAAGCAGTATTTACTTGCTCAGAATACTCAATTCTGATGTAGTGTCTCGATCATATGTATTGTTCTGTGTAGTTCTGTGGTTTGGGATAATTTGTAGGCACTTGAAAATATCCTAAGTTTATGAACCAAGGAAAGAAGGTGATTTAGACTTTGTAGGCTGAATAATTGGGTCTGGTTTTATTTTCACTGGGGCTTACTGGACAAGAAACTTAATCCCTCTGTGCTTGTTTCTTCTCCAGAAACCTGACTCTTTATCTACCTCCCATGAGAATTGAGATGGTTTATATAAAACAAGTTTAAGTCTTTCAGGAAGATTAGGCCTATGTAAATATGGGGAATGCTATTTCTTTAGTTCCTTTTTCCCATTTAGCCTAGTCAGATAATAATTAGTACTTCAGATTTTGGCATTAAGTGGGTTAATTTGTAGTGAGAAGAAAGGATAGATATGAAACTTCTGTGAATATCAGAGATGTCTGCAAATTGAAGTTTGTTCATTCTTTGCTCCAGTGTCTGCTTCTGTTTCTTGTTTCATTTCTACAGCTGAGTGTTGGTGTCTATTTGAATTCTTGAGTGGAGCAGAAGCTTGTGAGAAGTATTCTGAGTTCTAGCTATAGCCCAAGATTGTTTCTAAGCCTGAATTTCCAGAACAGGGTACTTCTTTCACTCAGTGAATTCAGTTCTTAAATCGGGAATAATAAACATAATATATTTTAATATGTATTTTGCAGAAAATTGTATTTAATATGTTTTTTGCAGACTAATTCTAAGTGACTTAAACATAAAAATAGAGCTACCCCTTTCCTGAAAAAGGAAAATTTATCCTTTTTCAAATTTATTGAATACTTTTTCCTTTTTTCAGTTAATTCCCTATCCATTTGACATATCCAAGCCCATTGACAAGTTATGCAGTATTTAAGGGAGAGTGATTTTTAAATGCTTTTAAATATTGTGTTTAGTTTATTAGTTGTAAAAAGCCTCCAGATGCTGATTATGATTGATATGGCAAAAATGTAAATAGTAAGTTGCTTTATTCGACATTAATTTGCTTGAGCTTGGTAATACCCAGCCGTGATAGTAGTCTTTCTGTACTAGCTGATCTACTCTAAATAGTTTACTCTCTTATATAATGTGTTTGGATACCATTACTCTTCTTACTGCTCTTCTGTTTTTCATTCCCTTTATTGGAAAATTGGTTGTTTTAAAAAAATTTGTTTAGCTATAGAAAAACTGTTTCTGACAGGTCATTATGAGGCTTCATAATCCAGTCTAATTTTAGAAAACTGTTTACTGAGAGATGTAAGTTAAATTTCTATGCCAGTCAAAATAGAAAGGAATAAGGTATGAGGCCAGATTAATGGTGATAAAAATATTAAAATATTTGAGCCTGGAAGATCTACAAATCTTTAACTTTTAGGTCTTGCTTTGAATAGTGAGGTGACTAAATGACTTGATTTGTTGCTTTCATATCTAATTTGAGTATTTCTTGTCCTAAGAGTCCTTTAAGTGTATTATTTTTGAGAAGTATGGTTTCTGTCACACAAAAGACATTCCATATATATGTGTTGTTGATGAATGAATCAATCTTAGAGTTTAGTTATTTCATATTCACATTCTCTTAACTTCTGACATAACTAACACTATGTAGAATGTCTGCTTTCTTTAGTTAACTTTAGCACAATTCAGAAAAGTACAGTTGATTATATCAGTAATAAAATCACAGCCTTGCATTGTGTGACTTCATGGTTGATTTCCATTTGAAAAGCGAGAATTCTGCAGCAGGTTGTGTAATAAATTCTGAGGCATTTCTGGGTCATGGATAAGATATAGTTTTTTACTGCACCTGCAGAATTTCCTGTTCTTTGCAGTTTTCCAGGTGCCAGGGCATTTCACAATATCCTATTGAGCAGATCAGCATTTTGTTTATGAATTGAAGTTAACCATTTTAATACTATTGACATAAAGCAAATAGTTATTGTTCTAAAAGACTGTCTAGATTTTTTTAAGTATGTCTTTTGACCTGTTTTGCCAGTTTAATTCAGCAAATATGCATCGTCTTTAGGCATGTTTTGTGCTGGACCTAAAATATCTTAGTTGGTGCTAAATAGTATTTTTTGAGTAAAGAATAGATCATTCTCTAAATAGATTTATCGGCCCTTAAGGTGAAAATGGAGTCTATAACTTTGGTTACCTGTGTTCAGTTAGCCTCACTAAAAATTAATACACTTTAAGACAGCTAGGCAGTGACCTGATAAAAAAGTGGTTTGTTTTTAAGGTAAGATGGAAGCAGTTCATTCTTATGATGTTTCTAATTCCAAGTAAATCTGAAACTCCTCAAACGTTGCACCTAATCATAGACTTTTGTACAACTTAGGCAGCCTACATTTTAATCTAATGAAGTATTGGGTACTGGGTAGCTCTTGACTTAAGTAACTCTGGGCAACTCAGTTTTAGTTAGCAGAGCTAGTGAACTAGAGGGGAAAGGTATTGCAATTTTGATAATGTAGGTTAGCAGCTGGAGAGAATAAACATCTGGAGCCTGTAGTATGCATATTTTCAGTTGTTTTTGAAGTAAGCTTTAAATAAGCTTATAATGTCAAGGTTAGCATGAAAGAACATATCAAACATCAGTGATGAGGCTTTTAAAAATATGGTATCTTAAAAATAAGTGTTAGCTGTGATGCTTTCTGATATGTTAGCTCTGTGGTAAATGTGGAACTATACAAAATTGGTTTTTGAAATTTGTCAGTATTATTGTTTAGTAGTGTCCTTTATTTTTAGAGCTTAGGGTTCACATACTTGGACTTTGGTTCCTATGATAGCTGTTTAATGTAGGTGAATAACAGTAGTACATTTGGAGAAATGGAGGCACCAAGAGTTGACTCTAGAACAGAGATAGGTACCCTTTCAGATGCTGTATCTCAAGTTGCTGTTAGTCCCCGGATTTGGCAAGGAAGTTGATGGCTGGGCAAATTTAAAACCTACCTCTTTTAGTCCAGCCCTTCAGTACAAGTCTTTTCAAGGGCTGCCTGGAATAATGCTTGTCCTTCCTAGGAAGCTCAGTCCTAGGATTATGTAACAGTAATAAGTCTTAGGAAAAGATCTAGTCCTTGGTGGAGTCTCCTCATAGGTATGCCCAGGATAACTGTATACTCCCTCGGTTGCTGTATTGGGTACTAGAATCATGTTTTTCACACTGGAAGACTTGGTTTGGAGATCTGATCCTGCTATTTACTGCTTGTAGATCTCTCTCCTCGTATAAAATTCAGATAAAACCCCTAATGTATAGAACAGAGTTACAGTGAAGATTAAAGAAGATAAGAAAATTGTAAGCTTTGAAGAACAACATTTTTTTGAAGGGAGGATTGAGCAGAAATTAAGGGTAGACTTTGGAATAATAAGAAAATTTGACTGGGAAGGACCTGGGTTTTTATTTTTTATCATGGCACTTTAAAATGTACATAAAAGGAAAGTACCGTGAACTTTCACATACCCGTCAACCAGCTTCAACAATTACCAACATTTGCTGCTCTTGTTTTATCTATTCCTCACACTCACAGTGACTTTTTGTTGTTGGTTTTGCTGGTGTATTTACAGCAAATCTTGAGCACCATATACTTTCAATCCGAAAAGTACTTCAATATGTATTTCTAACAGATAAGAACTAAAGGAAATATAACCACAAAACTTTTAATCCCCTAAAGTAACAGTTTCTTATTTCATACTCAGAAGGAGCTACATTGAAACAGAGCTGTACCACTCACCAGCTTTGTGCATTAATCAACTTACTAGCTCTCTCTGAGCTTCTGGTTCCTTATCTGTAACAAAGATAATACCCTATGAACTTATTTTGAGCTTAAATGAAATAATATATAAAATGCCTAACACGAAAGTTCTCAGTAAATGACCCAGCCTCTCTTCTGAGCTTCCTATGGCACGTGAATTAGAATTTTGGGTTGTCATCCACCCTTTAGTATTACAAAGAGTAACAGTACTCTGGAATTATTGCCCACTACTAACCTGGTGAAATTTCTCTTCATTGGACTGTTTGACTCCTTTAGTGAAATTCTATAGCAGTTGAAATCATATTTGTTCTCCCCCTCTCTCTTGCAACACCATTTTTCTCTTGTCTGCTGGCTCATTTCAGTCAGCATACATCTATATTTTTAAAATAATTTTTTATTGACCACACTTTCTTTTCTAGCTACAATCCAATTTCTCAACTTCTTGAAAAAGTTGCTTCTACTCATCTCTAGTTCTCCTGTTCTCTCCTGAACCTACTCTAACGAGACTTTCAACCCCATCACTCTACTGAGACTGCTTTTGTCAAAACCACCAAATTTAATTCTTACTTAACCTATTAGCAGCATTTGGTGCAGTGGATGCATCCTTCCTTGAAATACTTTCTGTGCTAGTTTCTAGGACCTCATACTCTGCTGTTTTTCATTCTACCTCCTTGGCGTCTTCTCAGTCTCCTTTGTTGCTTCTTCCTCATTACTCTAATGTCTTAAATAGCAGACTACCCCGTGGGACCTCTGCTCTTTATTCTCATTCCCTTGGTGATCCTATCTAATCTCATGGTTTCAATACCATGTATGTGTGGAGTCCTAAATTTTTTTTAAAATTAAAATTATTGGGTGACATTGATTAATAAAATGAAATAAGTTTTAAGTGTTCAACACTACATCATATGTATATTGCATTCTGTGTTCACCATCCAAAATTAAATTTCCTTCTGTCACTAAATAGTTGACTGTCTTTACCCCTATCTGCCTCTTCCCTCCCCGCTTCCCTCTAGTAACCACTAATCCACTGTCTGTGTCCATGAGTCTCTGTTTGTCATGTTTGTTTGTTGCTTTCAGGTTTATATCCCACATATGAGTGAAATCATAAGGTTCTCATGATTCCTAAATTTTTATCTCTGAAACTCCAGGTTCGTAGATCCTGTTGTCTACTTTGACACTTCAGATTTTATTGGCATCTCAAATTGAACTTGTTCCAAACCAAACTCCTGAGCTTTATTTTATTTTTTCTCATCTTCCCTTTGCGTCCTTGTTGTTTTCATGTCATAATAAATAGCATCTTCCTCCATCTTTTGCTCAGGCTAAAACTTAGAATCATCTTTGACTTTTTCTCTCACATACTTCATCTGACCCAGCAGGAAATCTTGCAAGTTCTATCTTCAAACTATATCCAGGCTCTGACCACTTTTCATCACCTTTACTGATTAAAGTCTGCATCAACTCTTCTGAATTATTGTAGTAGCCCTTTTTTTTTGTTGTTGTTCTTGCCCGCCCCCTTTAGTCTGTTCTCAATACTGTAGCAGGAATGATCCTTTCAAAAAGGTAAGTCAAATTTTGTATTCTTCTGGTCAGAACCCTCCAGTGATACCCCGTCTTGCTTAGAGTAAAAGGCCAAGTTCTATCAAAGGCTTTATGTGCTTGGATCCCTTCTTTTTTCCTCTCTGACCTCATTTCTTTTTTTTTTTTTCGCTTACTCCATTCTGGCCACAATAGCCTTCTTGCTGTTTCTTTAACATGCCAGGCACATTTCCTGTCTCAGGTCTTTTACATTTGATGTTCGCCCTGCTTAAGAATGCTGTTTCTCAGATGTATATGGCAGCATCTTTTCCAGATCTTACACATCTCTCCCCTTCCCAGTGAGACCATATCTTACCGCCCTTCGAAATGGCAGCTCCTCTGTTTCTGGCTGTCCCAGTGCTCCCTTTTCTACCCTCTTGTTCTTCATGTCACTTAAACCATTTAGCTTATATATATTTTGCTATTTTATTTTGTTTATTGCCTTTTCCCCTTCTTAAGCTCCATTCAGGCGAGGATTAATGTTGGTTCTAAGCACCTAGATTCTAAGCACCTACAACAGTGCCTGGCAGTGCCACTAAATAGGCATTTGCGTATTTGTCGAATGAATTGTTCTTTTATTACTTGTAGTCTATTACTTTGTAAAGGATGTTATAGCTATAGTGTTTTGGTTGGAATTTTGTTTTTTCCTATGGAATACTGTGCACCTTGAAGTCTTTATGATATATTCCTGTTTCTCTTCTTCATGAGCATCCTTTCTCAAGACTGATAGAGGTTTTATTATTAATTTATTCATCACGATTTTGAGTCATTATTATGTGTATAATCTGTGTTGCATTGGGGGATACAGATAAAGTATACATAGACTTTGACCCTTAAGAGCTTAGAGTTTATCAGGGGTGCGCGTGTGTGATAATATGATATATATATATCTATATGTTATATATCATGTAGATGTATATTTTTAAAGGTAAGTATTAAGAGAAAAAAATGGCCCAGGAAATCAGAAGAGCAAGAAATTATTTCCAGCTAAAGAAAATAAGGGAGAGATTTCAGAGAGGATGTGGTTTGTGATATCTTTGCTAAGCCAGGAAAAACAAGTAGGATTAGATTATGAGGAAATGGGGAAGAGAATTCCATATGGAGGGAATTGCATTAGCAAAAAAAAGAATGCTCAATATTTTTATGGGAAAGAACATGTGGCTCACTTGGTTAAAGAGAAGGGAATATGAAAGGAATTGGTAGAATATAAGTTTAGAGGGAGATGTTGGAGCCACTGATAGAAGGCCTTGAATGTAAGATTGAGAGATTCAAACCTTAGTCTGTCAACAGTGAGCCTTCATGAAATGAAAGTTTTTTGAGCAAGAGTGGAAGGATGACATCACTAGGGCTGTCTTTATGAATTGGACAACTTTATGTGAAAAGAGAGACTGAAACAAGTATACTAATTAAGATGCTGTTGTAGTAGTTTGAGAAAAAAGATAAAAATAGTCGAAACGGGTATAGAAAGGTTGCCTTAGAACTAATCAAACATAATAACTGGATGTGAGGGCCGAGCGACAATTATACAAGGTTTTAAGCCTAGTTAAACAGGTGCATGGGGAACCCTGAAGAGGTGAGATCAGGAGGTAAGTTTAGTTTTGGTGTTGAGTTTGCAAGTATGGTGACATCCAGGTGATGATTTTCTGATAAAAAGAAAATCAGGAATCTTTTTAGAAAGAAAATCAGGATGTGCATCTGTGGCTTTATGCCTTCATTTTGATACAACTAACTGCCAGAAAGAGAAGCGAGACTTAATTGCTGAATCTCTTCCTGAGATCTGAATCTAGGTGATTGATTTGGGACACTTCTATCAAATAAAGCATCCAGACTTTTCGTTTGATTTCTAAATGGCTCCTCTTGTTTTACTAAGTTTTTAGATAAGTTGCTCTGGATTGTAAAGCACTTCATGTATTCCCAACTTGATAAAACTTAAATGCTATCCTTTGAGGTTTCCTTTGCTACTTCATTGGCTATAGTTCTCTAAGCAGTATCTGTCTTACTTCTTTGAAAACAGCAGATGAGAATTCCTAACTAGTCACCTTCATCACTGTTGAGGTCACTTTGATCATGCCATACCTCTTTTTTTCCTCTTAGGACTTAGACAAACCTCATACCTTAATTAATGGTAGTTAAGGTGTTAGTTGCCAAAACATTTCATTAACAACTTACTTAACAAAATACCAGAAGATATCAAAGGATTTAGCCTCTATTCCAGACAAACTCAAGAACAGAATAAGGTTTTTTAGATTGGTAGCCTTCTCAGAGCCTGGTAGCAGGAATTTTCAACCTGAAGATTTTTTAAAGGACGAGAATTATTTGCAAAATAATATTGATTATATAATTCTTTTTTATAGGCTACCTAATTCTGTATGATATACATTTTTATACTTAATGCATTTTTAAATTGTTGGATAAAAAAGACATTATTGAGTTAAAAACTTAAAGTTTACCACCTTGGTTTAGAATGGTGATTGAGCTTCCCCATAATTCCCTGAATTATATCTTTTCTTTTGTGTTTAGATCATGTTGGTCAATATGATTTTGGCACTGACATAGGGTCTGTTTTTGTTTTCCAGTAAATAGGAGTTGTTAGGACCCAGTTACCCTGAAATGAGAAAATTTTCCTTTTTAGGACAACGTATTTTCAGCTCACTGGAGATGTGGTAGCTTTTTGATTGTCATATTTAGCATATATTGTAGTTAAAAAATTCTTTTTTGTCTAGGTGATTTTATTTCCACATAAGTTAGTTTGCCAGGGATGCAAAGTATAACATCTTAAACTTGTGAGAAACCTGTAAGATTCTTTTAACCCAGCTTTGGTCTTTGATAGGTGTGGAACTTAAGATACATCCAGAGTGGTTAAGGGACTTGTCCAAAATCGCACACCTAACTAGTGGCAGAGTTGGGGTGAGAGAGAGATTTTGTAACCTACAGGCTGGGGCTCCTTCCACCATGTCAGGCTGCTGCTTTAGCGATGTGGACCAGAAAACCTTGAATAAACTTAGTTTAATTGGTCACCTAATGATGTTTAACAGGAACAATTAGGGTATTTTTTCCCTTGTTCCCTCTGAAAATTAATTTTTTTAGACTATTTTAAATTGAACAGTCTAGTTGCATTTAGTACATTTGCAATGTTGAACAACCATGACCCTACCTAGTTCCAAAACATTTCCTTCCCTCCAAAGTAAAACCCCTGGCCCATTAAGCAATTTGTAGAAGTTTAAAGCAATTAAAAATCTTTATTATGACAAGGTCGATGATAGCAGGTTTGTATTAGAGGTCACCCCTAGTGCTTTGCCACCCATCTCTGATTTGCCAGTGAGAAATAGAATCTTTTTTGTTGTTTAGTAGTGGATGTATTACCTTACAAACAATGACAGCATTGAAGAAGAAAGTGTCAGGGACATAATGACTAACAATACTTATAAGATATGTATTATATATTATCTATAATATTTGCACTAGCCTTGCAGAATGGTGGTTATATTTCAGATAAGAAAACTAAGGCTTGTTCAGTAAGGTCCAGAATCACTTAACTGGTAAGCTGTGCATCTGGGGTTTGAATCCATGTCTGTTTGGTTCCAAAAGTTGGGTGTTCTCTTCATCGAATCTGGGAGTTGACAGACAAAAAGTAGCAGATAGAAGAGATCATCTTGTATGGGGTCTCAGTATAGGTCCTGGGTAACAGGACAGTATGTAGGGGGAGGGGAGTTTGAGTTTGCCTGTCCTGGTAGTATCTACAGTAGTAGCCACTTTCTCCTGACCAGTTGTGATCTGCATTCCATAGGGGAAAAATGAAATAGGAAGTAACCTTTGGAACCTTTGGAGCTGTCTGATGGACACAATGAAAGGAAATGCAGTGTAGCTTCTGCAATTTGTTCTTAAAAATTCTCTATTTCTTCTTTCCATTTATTTTTAGTTAATTATTTGTTTTTAAAATCAGACATTGATTTGCTTGAGTAGTTAATGATGTCTTAACAATATTGGAACTTGGTTGATTTCTCATTTTGAGATACTGTTAAAAAGGGGTGGTTCACTTCTATGAAGAATAACAACTCAAATTGTATGTGTTGAAGGGTTTTGTAATTACACCTTTGTCCCTATTAAAATCTCATTTTAGCTTTTTTTTAAAGTTTGAAAGAACTTTTAATAGGCCAGTTTTCAGTCATTTCTCTAAAAGTGGACAAAGTCACCTCCTAAACCTTGTCTTTTTTCTACTGTGTTTTGAATGACTCAACTTTCTCTTCTGAATAATAGCTACTAGACTAATTTGTTTCAGAATCCTGGGTTTTGGGTAAAAAGGATAGTAATCATGTAAAAGACAGTTTCCTGACTACTTTGTACAAAATAGGTCTTTTTAGGTTATATGAGCATAACGAGAATATAAGCTATAGCAATAGCAGCCATTTCAGATGTCCTGATGAGTGTACTGATAGTTATCCAAAGAAGTATATAGATTTTGGCAGTGACCTTGTGACTTCTGCTAATATCTAAACAGTAGATACTTCCATAAATGGATTTCAAGCTTTTAAAAACTTTAATTTTTAAAAAAATGCCCTTGTAACTTGGCTCAACTATTACACATTATTTTTCTGTTTTGACCTAGGGATGAGGTTTTCATTCTTTCTGGAACCAGAAAAAAGTGTCATGAAGAATACAGGCTTTGGAATTGGTTAGTTTTCAGATCCTTTCTTTGCCTTGTAATATCTGTAAGACCTTCTTTCACCTTTTAAAATGAATATAATACTTCAGAACTCTGCAGAGTAGGAGTAAAGGGTGATGTCTGTACAGGGCTCGGCACGGCGTCTGGCACATACTAAATCGTGTTCAAATTGTAGCTGTTGTAGGAAGAAGTCTAAATTTTGTTAACCTAGACAAATATCAACACAATGTAAATACAGTAAAACATCATCTTATATATAATGCACACAATCAATACATTTCTCTTGGATTTTTTTTTCTGTGTGTTGAAGTGCCATGTGTCAGTTTTCACTATTTCCTGTAGCTTGCCCTTCTTTTCTCGGAAATGCTTGGCAAATATTTCCATTGATTATTGTATAGTTACCTTAAAGAATAGATGGTGCTTCCTATACAAGCTAATGATGAGGCATTTGCTCCCCTTAGCAATCCTTCAGTTAGGTGTTCCCATGTTGCATGCTAACAGGTCTTACCACCTTCAAAAATGTCTGCTGGCTGAATGCCCAAGCTGTGTCAAAGAAGGAAGCTCCGGTTGCCTGGAATGAAAGAAGTACACAGTGCCTGCTTATCGTTTATAGTCTGTTTTATGATGATTGTTAATATGAAAGTATGCAAAGCTACATACTAGTCTATTAATTTTACTCATTACTTCCCCATTACTTGTATCACTTCGCTTGTTCTGTTTAGAAAAGTATACAGAAGGCCTTTTACTCTAAAACTGTAGGGTTGAAGTTGTGATGAATCATAATCCAAGAATATCAGCTGTGAAGGGGACTTTGGAGATCAGCTAGACTAACCCTCTTATCTAGTAAATGAGAAAACTAGCCGAGAGAACTTATGACTTGCTCAAGGACACAGAAGTGACAGGTCTGATTTCCAGTCTAGTGTTAAGGTAATCTGGTAGAATGGGAGAGAGCTCTGGACTTTGGAGTCACACAGTCCTGGTTTTGAGTCCCGATTTTACCATTTATTAATTGTGTGACCTTTGGCAAGTACATGTTGCTTTTCTTTTTTTGTTGTTTTCAGAGTTGTGAGGATTATGAGATAATGTAAGGAAAGCACAGTGCCTGACATATGCTATGGGCTCTATAAATGCTGTCTGTCACGTTGTACCAATTTTCTTGATTACTTAAAACAGGTCATATGGCTAAATGAATGGCTAAATGATTATTCTTTATGAAATGGGAATCAGTGAGAATGGTTGATGTTCTTGCCAGATTCTTTCACTGAAAATCTAAGTGGTTGTTCATTATAGGAGGACTGCTTACTGCAAAATGAGTGCAAAATATTCGTCAGGACTTTGTGAATACTGTGCCAAGTTGTACAGTGTTGACATGATTTCTTCTTGGGAAATTTCTGCATTTCCCAAGTGAAGTTGACATGGTATGGGGAACCCCAGTCAACCTGCATTTAGTTAGGCCAACAGTTTTCAAACTTTTAAACTCAGGACTCCTTTACATCTGTGAAAATATTGAAGACTTCATAGATCTCTTGTTTATGTGAGATATCTGTTGATATTTATATTATTAGAAATTATATCTGATAAAATTTATACATTTAAAAATAATAATTTGTATGTTAACACAAGTTATATACATGTGTATAAATATATATTTTAAGATTTTATTTTTAAATTTTTGTTTCCAATTATAAAAGTAATACATATTAAAATAATAAAAAATCAAAGTAAAAATGAAATGATTTCACTCTTTTCATATGCACACTCCAACCCCTGCAGTCAAGAGTTTAGTATTTTTCCAGAACTATTTCTGTGCAATTATAAATTCATATTCCCTCTCTCGCTTTCTCACTCCCCCCACCCCCATGTTGTTTGGTGACTTTTTTAAAAATAAAAATTGTATATATTTAAGATGCACAACATGATGTTATGATATACACATACTTAATGAAGTGATTAGCTGAGCTAATTAACATGTCTGTCTCTCATATAGTTACCTTTTTTATTGTTGCAAGAGCACCTGAAATTTACTCTCTTACCAAATTTCTAGTATCCAGTACAGCATTATTAATTGTATCATCATGCTTTACAATAGGTTGCTCGGCTTATTCATCCTACATAACTACAACTTTGTACCCTTTGACCAGTATCTACCCATTTACCCCACTTCCCACAAATGATTTAATGAAAAATAGCCATTTACCAACACAGAAAAAAACTGTGGGAAGAATGGTCATTGCTTTACATTTTTGCAAATCTCAGTATGTAGCTTAACAGAAGACTAGGTTCTGATAGCTGCCTCTGCATTTAGTCTCTTGTGATATGTTGTTCTGGTTAAAGTATATAAAGAAGAAAATTTGGCTTCACACAGATTTAAAATTGGAGAAGGGAAGGAGTATTTTAATAGCTTTTTTTTCAGATAATTGTGGATTTTCTTCTTTGATACTCTACCAAAACTTGACAAATGGTGGTTTCTTAATGCAGTCCACCAGAACCAGATCAGTGAACTTTTCCTATTCTGCTGTATTAAAATCCTTTGGTTGCATTTTGAGTGGATCTTTTATCTACACACGATTTTATATCATCATGCATTGGTCATTTGGAAGATGTTGGTTTACTGAAATTATGTTGAGCTTCCACTGTGACACATTTAATTACATAACATCTCCACACATTATGTAGCCTCTGGAAAACTCTCCACTTATGAGAGAATGAGAGTTGAGACATGTAAGGCTTTAGTACTACTGTGAAAATCCTTTTGGCCTTGTAGACTCCTGAGAGGGTCTTGAAGATTTCCAGGGGTCCCTGGACCACAGAGAACCATGGACTTAGACAAATTGGATAAACTGAACATAGTGACCAGGTTTGCAAACTGCAGCTTTAATAATGGGTAATATGGAAATTATAATGGAATGGTCATTATATAAGCCTTAGTCTTAGAAACCATCTCATTCTTTGAAAAAAAAAAAAAAAGTGGCCTAATTTTGAAATGCAGTGAATTGGTTATTGAATATCTGGATGCTTTTTATAGATGAGACACTGTTTTAAAGTGCTACTAAAGATATGTATTATGAAAAAAGGATTCCTTCTCTCCTGTTTGGAGTTTAGCTGGAGAGGTAAGACATAATTTCATGAAAAGGTAACTAATGTAGTGTTCTCTATGACAAGGGTGACATGCAGTGCTGGGCAGAATGAGTTTTAAATAGGTGAGGAGAGAGGAGGCCGTTGTCTTTATGGGGGAAAAATGCAGTGCTTGTTCAGATGGACGTTAATTATGTTAGGCTAGACTGGAGAATTCATAGAGGATAATTAAGCTAGGCTTGCAAAATTAAGTTGCAGTTTACATTTTTATTCTCAACATTGTTACCCAATATGTGTAGGATTGTATGGTTTCCAATATTTTTTACAGGTTCTTTGTAAAAACAAAACGAAACGATACAAAACAAAAAAATCTAATTCACCATGGTGTGGGTAGGAATAGTTATCTATTAAACATCTATCAAAATATTATCACTATTTGCTGAGAAAACAAGATTAAGTAAAATCTGCCAAGAACACATAGATAAGAGTAATGTTATCTGTACGTGTTAGAATATATAAAGTCTCAGAATAGAGTAAAAAAATGCAGATCCCCTTTTTTGGGCAAAAATAATACATATGCATGTACAGAGTAAAACTCTCCACTGAAGACTTTGTAAAAATATTTTAATGTTTCCTAAAGTACCTTGTGTGTACCTTGTGTTTGGTTGTTTTCTGGATTGTTACAATGATTTTTAAAAAACTTACAAAGTGCCTAATGGAAGAAGGTACTCATATGGCAGATATCATTGTTTTTGTTGTTATAGCCTTCTTAACTGAGAGTTACCTCTAATATACTAGTCTCAACATTTTGAATATGTTAACTTGTCCATTTGTTGAATGTAGTTATTCATCTCTTCTGGTCTCCGTTATTGGAGTGTTTGTTACTGTGTTTCAGGCACTGTATTAAGCACTTTACCTACATTGTCTCTTAAGATCTTATGACAGTTTCACCATGAGGTGAATGTTGGTGTTTTCATTTTATAAATGAGAGAAGTGAGGCCTGGAATGGTTATGCTCAAGGCACTTGCTAGCTAAGAAGTATTATAGTTGGGATTTGAACCCTCATTTGTCTCCAAAGTGTCTTTTACCTTTCCATTTTGCAATTTTTCAAGAATAGCTGTGTGTGTGTGTGGGGGGGGGGTGGGTGTGGTGGTGATGGGGGGGGTTGGGTGGCTATTCTCCCCTTTAAATGTATTGGTTTGTATTTGGATTCCAAAGCTTATTTTATTATTGAGGCATTTAATTACTTAATTGCTTGATGAAATTATGGTAAAAATAGTAATGAATTGAAAATTTCCAGATCTCTTTTTCCAAGGTGACATTTTAGTACATCAGTGAAGAACAATTTGTGGGCTTTTACAGCTTGTTTTAGGCCAAGAATTGACTTACCTTTGCTGTCTAATACATTGCTCTTTGATTGAATAATATGGTTATAGTCTTTTGAAAGAATATTGTGGCTTACAAAGCTTGTTTAAGAGAAAAAAAAATTCATTTGTACTGGCAGTCAGCCAATATTTTATAAGCTACAATTTTCTTTTGAATAGCTGGTGGTTTGTAGCTCCATAATTTGTGGTTCTTCTGAACTTGTAAAAAGATTACACATATTTAAAAATGACCTATCACTTTAATATTTTAAGCAACATTCAACTGTCGAATTCTGTTAATGCTAGTATTCTTGTTTTCTTTAGTTAATTTCCCTGGGCTGAGACTCTTAAATTAATAATTTATAGAGTGTAATTGCCTCACCCATTCCCCAAATAAACCTCCATACAAACCTAAAACCAAAAACTATTTTGGTAATGTAACAGGCCTGGTTAAAGTCAAAGGAAATGTGAATCTCTCTATATTAGTCAGCTTGCCAAACAAATCCTAGCAGTATCCATGTTATTCCATTCCTTAGCCACTGCTGCCCGGATGTGTTGAATTATGTGGTATGTAGGTTTGTTTGGGTGTGTTTAGTGTTCCTGCATAACATTTAGTTTTAAATCAGTTTTTTCTTTTTCTTTCTTTTTTTTTTTTTTTTTTTTTGCAATGCCACTGCTGCTGTTTCACATGCGGGTGGAAAGGAACACTTCGTTTGAAATGCTTCATGTTCTGTACCTTGTTCTCGTGGTTTGCGTGTAGGTAGTTAAATTTGTGAAAGTTGTGAGATTGTTTTAAATCCTTTCTTTTGATTTTAGGTTAAATTTTAAATGGAATATGGTAACCTTTTTGCTTGAAAGATTTTGGAAAGCCAGATTAATAGTTCCATTTTTATATTCATAGAAGTGTCATAGATAAAAATGAACCTAGCATTCAACTTCAGTAATAATCCATCTTATATAATTTAGTCATTTTAAGAATGTTATATAAATGGAATTATATAGTATGTAACCTTCTTTCACTTAGCATAATTTCATTGAGATCCATCCAAGTTGTTGCGTGTATCAATAGTTTGTTCTTTTTTTATAGCTGAGTTGTGTTCCATGGTAGGTAGGTATGTCACAATTCATTTAATCCTCACCTGTTGAAGGATATTTGTATTGTTTCCAGTTTTTGGCTGTTAGCAGTAAAGCTGATGTGAACATTCATATACATGCTTTTGTATGGTCATAAGTCTTCATTCCTCTGGAATTAATGCCCAAGAGTGCAACTGCTGGGTTTGTATGGTAAATGAATTTTTTAGTTTTGTAAGACATTATCATACTTCCTCTGAGAGGCTGTAGCATTTTACATTCACACTAGCAATGTATAAATGGTTCAATTTCTTCACATCTTCACCAGCATTTGATGTTATTACTTTTTAAAGAAAAATTAGTAGGCTTTATTATTTAGAGGTTTATAGAAAATCAATCAGATACTACAGGGTTCTCTATATACCATCCTCCTTTGTTAGCTTCCCCTTTAATTAACATTTTGTATTAGTATGGTATGTTTGTTAAAATTGATGGACCAATATTGATACATTATTATTAGCTAAAGTCCATAGTTTACATTTGTGTTTTATAGTCTATAAGTTTTGACAAGTGCATATGTATCTACCATTAGGTATCATGCAGAATAGTTTCACTGCCCTAAAAAAATCCTCTGTGCTCTACCTATTCATCCCTCCCCAACTTCCAATCCCTTGTAACCATTGATCTTTTTCCTGTCTCTACAATTTGCCTTTTCCAGTATGTCACATGTAGCCTTTTCAGTTTGGTTCTTTTACTTAGCAGTGTATATTTAAGGTTCCTCCATGTCTTTTGATGGTTGGTAGTTCATTTTTTTAAGTTGCTGAATAATATTCTGCTGTATGGATATATCACAGTTTATTCACCTACTGAAAGACAACTTGATTACTTTGAATTTGAGGAAATTATTAATAAAAGCTACTATAACCATTTGTGCATGGGTATTTTGTGGACATAAGTTTTCTACTCATTTGGGTAGATAACCTAGGTGTGAGATTCCTGGATTGTATATTTAGTTTTGTAAGAAACTGCCAAGTGGTTTTCCAAAATGGCTGCATTGTTTTGCATTCCCACCAACAATGAATTATTTTTTATTTTAGCCATTCAGATAATTGTGTAGTGATATCTCCTTGTGGTTTTAATTTGTATTTCTCTGATGGCTAATGATGTTGAACATCTTTTCATGTGCTTATTTGCCATCTATATATCCTTTTCAGTGAAATGTTTGTTCATGTCTTTTGTTCATTTTCTAACTGGATTGCTTGTTTTTTTTTTTTTTTGCTGTTCAGTTGTGAGAATTCTTTATGTAGTCTAGATAGAAGTCCTTTATTGGATATGTGTTTTGCAGACATTTTCTCCCAGTATTCAGCTTTTGATCTTCTTAACTGGGTCTTTCATAGGACAGAAATTTTTAATTCTGATGAAGTCTATTTTATCAGGTTTTCCCTTTATGGATCTTGCTTTTGGTGTCAGATCTAAGAACTTTTGACCTAGCTTTGTGTCCTGAAGATTTTCTCCTATGATTTTTTTTCTCCTAAAAGTTTATAATAGTTTTACACTTAAGTGTATGATCTCTTTTAAATTAGTTTTTGTATAAGTTATGGGGTTTAGATCAAAGTTCGTTCTTCTTTATTGCCCTATAGATGTCTAATCCTCCAGCATCATTTGTTGAAAAGGCTATTTTTTGCCCATTGAATTGCTTTGTACCTTTGTCAAAATTCAGTTGGGCATGTTTGTGTGGATTTATTTCTGGATTCTCTTTTCTGTTCCATTGATCTATGTGTCTGTCTTTCTGCCAGTACCACGTGGTCTTGATTACTGTAGCTATATAATGTCTTTAAATTGGGTGGAGTAACTCCTTTTTCTTCTTTTTCAGAATTCTTTTTAGCAATTCTAGATCTTGTGCCTTTCTGTATAAATTTTAGAATAAGTTTGTGTCAAATAAACCATGGTATGAATTTCATAGATCTATAGATTAATTTTGAAAGAATTGACAGCTTTACTGTGGTGCATCTTTACCATTGTATTTTAATAGTTTGGAATGAGATTAGAGAGAAGTATTTCTGTAGGGAAAGTGCTCAAAACTACTTAAATTGGATAGACATTTGTTTATAACTAACAAAATATTAACTTTTTAAGCCCCCCCCCCCTTAAAAAATGGCATTAATAGAGCAGTGGAAATGGGAGCGATTGTTCATTTATTTACAAATGTGTTCACTCAGTATCCTCATGAGTATCTTTTGCAGGTCAGACACTGTTGTAGGCACTGGAATACAGTGGTGAATAAGGCAGACAAGTCTCTACTCTCACTAATCTTGTGTTCTTGTGGGGAAATGATAAACAAATAAATATATCAGTTAAGTGCTATGCAGAGAATTAAAATAGTAGGTGGATATTAAAATAGGAGAGTGGCCACTTGCTTGAATTACCAGGGAAGGCCTCTGAAAAGATTGCATTAGTGGTTAGATTTGAATGTTAAGAAAAGGGTCAGTCTTAGGAAGAAAAGGGAGAAGACATTCCAGTTAGAGGGAGCAGCTAGTGCAGTGGTGCAGTGCAGGGACACAATTGATATGTGGGACAGAGTGATTGGAGTGTAATGAGCGGGAGGGAGGGATGAATAGAAAAACAGATGGATATAGGTAGGTATAGATGAGTTCAGTGAGTAGTGGGGGCCAGATCAGCTGGGACTTTGGTAAGTGAGGTGAGGGGCATGACACCAAAAGCAAGATCCATAAAGGGAAATGGTTTTTAGTGAAATGAGTAAGACTTGGGAGAGGAGTAGGTTTGGGGGAAAAATTTATAGTCCTGTTTTGATCACTTTATTTTCATTGATGTCAGTCATCAATTGGATAGGCAAATATAGAGTCCAGGTAGAAAATAGGATTGTAGATATAGTATGGTGATCTGAATATAGGCATTATTTAGAGTCACAAAACTGGGATAGGCCACTTAGAAGAAAACGTGATAAAAAAGAGAGGGAGGCTTAGGACAAAACCTGGAACACTGGAGCTTTATGAGGTCTGGAAGTAGAGGCAGAGCCAGCAAAGACTAAGAAGCTTTAGCCATCGGTGCTATCTCTTTTCAGTTTGCCCCCTTGAATTCGTAGACTTGATAACAGAGAAAATGGCAGTACCTCTAGATTTTGGTGTGGTGTGCAAATAGTACTTAGAATTTTTATATGTAACATTAAGAATAGTTTCATTAAGAAAATTGAGTATTCTGGACCTAGCGTGGTGCTAAAATTGGGGGAGGTAATAAAAGAAGTGTGAAACATAGATCTTGCTTTCATTGAACTCTGGCGAAAAGAGAAGTAAAAAAGAATAGTAAAATATAAACTATGTGGATGTCAACTGTTTATAAATACATGTGCATATGTGGGATGCTAGGATGTCTCTTTTTGTTTTGGAAAACAGTGCCATCAGAGTCAGCCTTTTCTGAAATTGAGTTGTCTTAATACAATGCACTGTTCTCTCTTGGTCAATGTAATGGTTTGTAAATAGCCGGATCCTGCTTCTTTTTTGCAGCTGTCTTTCTTGGTTACTGGAAGTTAGATGTTTTTAATTTTCTGTTAAGGGAATGTAGGTTTAATTGCATATCTACTAGAATACTTTCCCCACCACCTAGTTTATAGAGAATTTTTGATAGCATTCCAGTTGTCTTCCTTATTGATACATGATCAGCTCAGTGAAATTGTGCAGTATTTTGATGAATTTTGTAATTTTAATAATAAAAGCTAACATTTACAGAGTATTTTTGTGCCATGCACTCTGCTAAGCAGATTTAAAACACAGAATTTTTTTCCCATTTAAATGTTCCCAACAACTCAATGAGGTGAGTACTGCTTTTATTCCCACTTTACGTGTGAGATAGAGGTTAATTTCCTATCCCAAGGTTGCACGCTTATTAGCAAGTGGTGGAGCAGGGCTTTGAACCCAGGCAGTCTGATTTTAGGGCCTTTTCTCTTATCCACTATGCTTTACTATCTTCTCGGATAATCTCTTTCTGGGAAACTGTCATATTGGGAATTTTATTTTACCTTTTATGTGTTACCTTGTGTGAGGGTATTGGAAGCTTATTAAGTTCTTATTAGGGATTTTGTAGTTGCACTCATCACCTTGTGTGAGGGGTTGCTAGTGTATTAGTTAAGTAACCCTAGCTGTTGAATTAGAGCCCAGAGATACTTTGGCTGAAACCCTAAAATGCAGTGCATAATAGTCCAGAGCGGGTGTCCACATCAGTATGTGGCTGCCCTTCATATAAACATTTAGGGACCTCAGGATTAGGGCTGATGGGGAGTCTGTCTTCAATGCATGGTGTCCAAGGTTGTTTTGTTGGAAGTGCAGGGTGAGAATTTTTCTTTTAAGCAGGTGTGATGAAATCTGCCATATAATTTCTGCTCATATCTATCGATGAATGTTTAGTCTCATTGTGTTATCTACCTGCAGAGGGATTGGGTAATGTACTTACTGTCCTTTCTCTTTGCCAACACTAGGAGGTAAGGTCATTCTGTGGTGTTTTGAGTATTTCATCAACATTAAAATGTTCTTGGGAATGCATTTTCAGCTACAGAATGTGAAGGTAGGGATCCTCATCTGAGCTGCAACTCTCTTACTTTGGAAGAAACAGGGTGGATTTGGGTGGATAGTTAGCAGTTTCTGCAGTGTTTTAATGCTGTAGATTTCAGTAGGAATGCTAGAACAACCCAGTGCTGTGTTTACAAAGAATGATCACATACATTCAACTCTTGATTCTTGTAACAGTCCTGTGAGGTAGGTACATAAAGCAAGTAGTGATATTCCCATTGTAGATCAGAGAACGGAGATTGGGTGATTGATTAAACATCGAAGGAAACCAGCTAGGAAGTTGTAGAACTGAGACCTAACATCCAGATGGCATGGCTTCAAAATCAGTGCAGTTCATATAACACATCATTTGTGGGGGGCAGAAAATTCTGTCCAACAATTTTTATGCTTACTGTCATCACTTTTCATATTTTAACAGTGTATCCCAATATATCATTATCGATGTCCAATATAATATAGTGACAGATTATTGATGTAATTTGGTCTTATTTTGAAAATTTAGAAAGTACTTTAAGAACTTGCTTTGCTTCATAGTCATCATTACATTCATAAATGACATCATACTTTAGACATGCCAGTTAATGGAATACCAGGCAACAGGAATTTTATCCTCTTTAGAAGTTGCATTTTATAACCCTCTTCTGGTAAGGAAAACAATATGTAAAATGAGCAAAGGATGTAAAAAATAGAAATAAAATAATTGCAGCAGTTATGTTTCTCTTAGTAAATATATTTCTTATGAAACTCAGTGCTTATCTATGTAATTTCATAGATAATTTTGCTGTATTTGCTATGGAAAAATCATTTTAGTACATGCTACTCAAGAATTTGGAAACATTTTCTGCTTTATAATACCTGGAAGAATCCCTGCTGACATGCTAGGAGGTAAGTAAGGCACCATTTCTTAGTATTTTGAGTATTTCACCAGTATTGAAGTGTTCTTGGTGAAGTGCATTTTCAGCAGCAGAGTTTGTGGTAATCTGATTTAGGGGTTGGAAGCTGTGGACTACGGCAGAATGTTAAATATTTGTACAGATGGATTATTAATCAGAAAGTAAGTGGAGACTTTTACAATTCTCATGTTAATATCACAGAGGCATCAAGCTCATTCTGGTTGACTTATTTTTGATTTTCTTTTTTTTGAAACTCTGACTTGTTGAGCACTCTATTCTTAAATTATTTCAAAAGAGGTGACTTTAGTACCATCGAATTTTAATAGATAGAAGTAGAATGGTTTAAATTTATTTTCCATATAAAAATATCCTTTTGACATTCCTTACAGCTTTAGTTTTGCCATGAAAGTGACAAAGGTCAAATGAAGAAATGCCATTCTGTTTGCATCTGGTTGATGACCTTTATGTATAGCTCTCTGGGATAACACTGTATTTTACTGAAGTTGTACCTTAAGTGATCCAGTCTTTTAGACTTTTTGTTGTCTGACAAGATATCAATAGAAATACAGTAGCTGTATCATAAATTCACTAAAGCCTAATTAGATCTTTATACAACACGGACTAGCATTCTTTGAATGCTTTTGCAAGAATACAATTATCCACATCTTCGGTAATCCATTATGTTAGCATATACACTCTGAATTTAAAAATAGACTAAAAAGTAGACTGAATTAAAAAGAAAATTTTACCTTCCAACCTCCTTAGCTTTGAGTTATTCACTTTTGGGGAGAATACTTGTAAAACTTTGACCTTCTACCACAGACAAGCAGTGCAGGCTAGTATACTGCTAAAATTATGTGCCTCTTTATTTGCCTAAAACAATGGGACAGCACTTTCAGGCCACTTTAATGTAGTTCAGTTACAGTGAGTTATAAAGTATGTCATTTGAACTCTAGTCATAATGTGATTCTTGTATTCACTTGTATTTATAACTTGAATGCCTAGTACCAAAAAAATTGAACCAGTTGGACAAATACAAAATATTTAAGCTGAAATGAGGCACGCCACATAATATTACTCTTCAGCAAAACAAAACAGAACAAAACTGGGGCGGGGTATCTAAAACAACAAAGGAGGATGAAAAGAGCACTGGGTACTTTTAGTCATGAGCCCAGGGTTTGAGTCTGAGACTTGCTAAAAGTTGTTTGATGACCTTGGGCAAAATACTTCCCTCTTTGGGTCTTAGTTTTCTCTCTCTCTTTCAGAAATAAGGATCTTGTAGTATCAGTGTTTTTGACCAGTTGTAGCAGTCTGTGATTCTATGATGCTTATCTCCTAATTCTTATTCTCCTAATGTATTTTTCTTTCTTGTCAAGAGAAGGTTAACTATGTAGCTCCCAGCTCTTTTTATTTTGTCTTGATGGTCTTGATAATAGAATACATGATTTAAATTATTCTTACTTTAATACATTTTCTAAAACTAGTTTTAAAGGAGGCATGAAATTGGAAGTATTTAATTTACATTTTAATTGTACCTCACTGCTGTCACTATAAAACAGGCTTGTGAACTGGGAAGACAGACAAAACACTTTGAAAACCTAATTAGTGAAAAGGCAATCACCTAGGTACCTAGCATACCTATTAAAGTCCTTTGAATTTCTCTTTTAAGGCAGAGGCAATAAAATCAGTTAATAAGTATGTTGCATATAGACTTTTTTCATAGAAGACAGTGCTATTGCTGTTATATTCTTCTCTAAGCATTTTATTTAAAAAATTTAAACATAAAAAAAAGTTGAAAGAACTGTACAGCAAACACCTAATTATTCTACAAGTAGCTCAGCCTAAACAAGTGACATTCTCTTTTGTTGCTTTATCACATATCTTTCCATCAATTCATCCCACTATTCATCTATTAAGCCATCTTATTTTTTATGTATTTCAAAATAAGTTGCAGACATCCTTACAGTTCACCTCTAAACACTTTGACATGCAAATAGCTAGAGTTCAATACTTGTTTACACTTATTTAAAGTTAAAATTTACATGTGTAAAATGCATAGCTCTTCACTGTGCTGTGGATGGCAGTCATTAATTGGCACTTGACATTTTCCAGGGTCTCTGCTAGTCTGTCAGATAGATGAAGAACACAGCTATTGCTTTCATGGTGTTCATAGGGTACTTAGATATGTGTGTAAGGAAGTAAATTCAGTATTGTACTTGGACATTCTAGTTGCAAATAATAGAAACCAGCAGTATCTGAAGATCAGGTCTTGCTTTCAGGAACCAAGGAATAGAATTCAGAGGGGCTTTTAGGAAGGACTGGAACCAAGAACTGGAAAGCCCACCGGACTGTCTCCTCTTACCAGTGTTTCCCTCTGCTCATCTATTCATTCTTTTCTCTACTCAAAGATCTGCTTTATCCTCTTTTTAGTAATATGGTAGAATATGACTGCCCCCACAGCCTTTCTTTTAAAATGAACAGTTCTTAGCCACACAGACACCAATTTTCTTTTTTTAATTTTTATTACAAATTTCTGGGAGGTAGAATCTGGTTGGCCTAGCCCCAATTTAGCTGTCGCTGAGGGTAGGGTTTTGAAGTACATATCTCCTGTTGGAAACCTACTTTTTAAAAAATTGTTTATTGGGGTAACATTGATTAATACGATTACATAATTTTCAGGTGTACATTATAATTTGACATCTGTATATTCTATTGTTTTATCACCCAAAGTCCATTTTCCTTCAGATACCAAGTATGGGGCTTTTGTAAGTGAGGCTGACACTGGAAAATATTTCTAACTACAAGTGTGGTAAATAATTCTATAGATAAGAACAGGATACAGAAATAGCATAGAGGGAGAGTCAATCACTATTTAGGGATGGAGTGGGGTGGTTGGGGACAGCTTCCTGGAGAAATTCATGGCTGAGTTGGGTTTTGAGATAAATTCAAGTATAGCAGTGGTAAGGAAGGAAATGCCCTACAGAAAAGCAGCAGTAGACAGAGAAAATGTCACAGTGTGTTTAGGTAATTGTAAGCACTTTAGTACATTTGTAGTATAATTTTTAAAGTGGGCAGGTTTGTTAGAGGGGAGAGAGGGAGGGAAGGAGTGATACATATCAGGGCCAGTTCATAGAGAGCCGTACCTTGCTAAGATATGGGAAGGCAGAAAGAGAAGGTGACAGATTTGTTTCTTTAAGAAATTTCATTGGATGAACTGGAGGTAGTTTCCTCCTATTGAGATCCTGGACTAAGAAAGTGGCTATGAAAAAGAAGAGGGAAGATACATAGTCAGTAAAATCTTCAGTACTTGGGATTTATTGGCTGTATGGGGAGAAGGAGAAATCTTAAAGTGATACCTACCCTGATCTTCTGACCTGGGTGACTAGATGAATTGGGACACCAGCCAAGGTAAGAAATATAGGAGAAGGAGGTGCTATTAGCTGTAGTTATTGATCTGGCTGATACCTGTAATTACAGGGACACTTTTTTAGGACCATTAAATTGTGCTTATGTGCATTTTATGCATTTTTCTGTATGTAAGCTATATTTTACAATATCTAAAATGTTAAAGAACAAAATAAACATGAGAAAATACATTTGAGAAAAATATACTGAATTTAGGATTGAACATTTGTATTTGGGATATTCATGCGACCCTCTAGCTGGAGAAATGTAGAAGGCAGTTGGATATGAAATCTGAAGTACAGGAGAGATGTATGAGCCTCTGATACAGATAAAAGGATTAGATTAGGTCTGTAGTTCTCAAGTCTGGCTGTATGTTAGAATTTTCTAGAGGTTTTAAAAAAATACTGATAACCTAGATCCTATCCCAGGCCAATTAAATTGGTTTCTGGGAGTGTTGAGGGCACATCTAGCTTAAAAAGGTCCCTGTGCCTCTGATTCTAATGCACTGAGATGAGAACCACTGGTAACAGGAGGATCACTTATTACTGACATTCTGTGACTGAGGGGTGAGTTGTGCCAAGAGTGTTTTGTAATTGCATGAGAACTCAATATAGGTTTCTCTCTTTGGGATATAATTCTTATGCCTTTTGTGCATTCCCCCATTAATAACGGAAATTTTTAAAAAGTATGCTTTTTGTTAAAATAATGACGTACATGTGTTTTTGAAGAAAATATATGGAAGATACAAATTGTTTTAGTTAAAACAATTTTAAAACAGAATCTTGCCTTTGATGAAATGGCTGTGTCTTCTCTAATTTCAATTGCTAATAGTGTATAGTCTTTGCAGCCAAACATAGAAAATTGCCTCACCAGCTGCAGTGTCTTTGAATAGTAAATATGAAGGACAGTGATTGGTAAATTAATTGTGTGTGTATTGTAGTCTGAAAGGCAGACAGCTGTAAATGGTGAGAAATTGTCTCAGATGTTTGTGATAGGGAAAGGACAGTTGCTCACTTATCTGTCTTTTCATTCCCTCATTGCATGGTTTTATAACTCATCAGGGTCTTGTATCCATCAATAAGTATTTATTAACACCTGGAATATGCCCAGGAGTATATTATGAAATTTATATGTTACTAAATAAATAGGTAAAATAAATAAATAAAAATGCATGGAAACTGCACTAGGGATGCCAATGTTTGAGTGGAGGAGGGAGTATAAATGACAGCTGAATTCAAAATCATTTGATAATTATAAGAATCCATTTGCTGTTTAGAAACTGGAATGATTTCTTGAGCTTGAGCATTTAGAGGTGACTTTCACGTAGATGCTTGTTCTAACACACGGGTCTCTGGTTCCTTGAACTCTCCTCTAGTGATCTTGTGTTCCATGGATGCCACTTAGACTATGGACCTCAGATCTATTGATCCTGCCACTTTTTCACTTTTTTATCTTCTTGATGTTCTCCCTCTCTCACCCAACTTAAATTCCATGGTTGGCCATTATACAAATTCCTCTGGATATATCCTCGACTCCTATGCTCTTTTTGCTTTATCAAATTTACTTGGCAAAACTTACAACCCTGGTTAATTCCTACTCTGTACTTGTATCTGTGCATCTGAACATAGCTGTAAAACACATGCAAACACATGCTTGTGTGTGCACATGTGTACACATACACACACACCATGCTGACTGATCTTATTTTTAAATTCATGACCTTGAACCTCAAGTGGGTCCTTAATGTTGCCAGGCGATCATAGTACGTAGTCCATTCACTCTGTTACTTTCCTACACAGCTCTTACACACCTTTTCTCTTTAAACCTATAGTACCTTCTCTCCCATTCAGCTGATGACCTTGCTTCCTACTTCACTAAGAAAACTGAAGCACTCTGTACCCATGCATTCTGCCCTCGCTCCTGTTATCATAGATGTATTGTCTTTGTGTCTATCAAAGCAGTCCTTCATTTGTGTAGTAGATACCATCCCTTCTCAACTACTTACGGACACTGCTCCAAGAATCACCCCACTCCAGTTTTCCTACATCACAGTTTTGTTTTCTACTAGATCATTCATCAGCATATAAACTTGTTATCTTTTCCACTTTAAAAATACTTTCTCTTCACCCCACTTTTACCGCCAGGTGCTGTCTCATTTATTTACCCTCCTTTGTAGCAAAACGTCTAGAAATAGTTGTCTGTATTCAACTATTTTCTAATTTCTTTCCTCTCATTTTCTTTATTGAGAGAGAATTCACATACCATAAAATTCACCATTTAAAGTGTATGATTCAGTTTTTTTAGTATCTTTATAAAGTTGTGCATCCATTGCCACTATCTAAATAGCACATTTTCACCATCCTGTAAGAAACCCTATACCTCTTGGCAGTTGCTCACTGTTTCTTTCATCCCTTATTCCATGGCAACCAATAATTCTATTTTCTGTCTCTATGGTTCTACCTGTTTTGGACATTTCATACTAATGGAATCATACAATACATGACGTTTTAGTGTAACATTTCCAAGGTTCATCCATGTTGTAGTGTGTATCAGTACTTCATTCCTTTTCATGGTTGAATACTATTCCATTGCTGGACATGTACTGCATTTTTTTTTATCCATCAGTTACTGGACATTTGAGTTGTTTTCACTTGATGGTTATTATGAAATGTACTGCTTTGAATATACATATTCAGGTTTTTGTGTGAACATGTGTTTTCAGTTCTCTTGGGTGTATATTATACTTAGGGGTAGAATTGCTAGGTCCTATGGTAAGCTTATGTTTAACATTTTGAGGAACTATCAAACTCTTCCAACAGTGATGGCATTTTATATTACCATCAGCAATGTATAAGGGTTACAGTTTCTCCAACTCATTCTTTCTTAAGCCAGCTCGATTCAAGCTTTTTTCCTCCCCTCAGCTGAAACTGCCCTTGGCAAGGTCATTAGTAACATCAAAGTACCTAAATTCAACAGTCAATTCTCAATCCTCATTGTGTTTGACCTATAAATAGCATTTGACACAGTTGATTACTCATTCCTTCTTGGCACACTTTTTTCACTCTTGGCTTCTAGGACACCACACATTCTCCTCCCTCTCCCCTCCTCTCATTTTATTGATCAGTCATTTTCAGTTTTCTTTGTTGTTTCTTCCTTTCTCCCTACTTTTTAAAAATGAAGTTCTCATTGGGGATCTTATCTAACTTACACATCTTTTAATATTCTTCATACAACAGCTCCCAAGTTGATATCTCTAGCTGAGATTTCTTTTTTTGTTAAAGTCATATATTCAACTGCCTACTGAACTGGGATGTTTAATAGACATCTTAATAGAACATGTCTAAAACCAAGCCCTTTTCTTCTCTTCATAATATGCTCCAGCCACAGGTCTCCCCATCTTTGATAAAGATAATTTCGTCCTCCAGTTGTTCAGGACAAAAACTCTGGCAGTAACCTTTACTCCTTTCTCACATCCCACAAGGTAGTCCTCTTTGCCTTCTGTTCATAGTACATGCAGTGTCGTAACACTACATTTACTCTTGCCATTATCTTGGTCTGATCACTTTCTACCTGAATCTTTGTAAAAGATTCCCTACTCACAACCCCTGCTATATATATGTACCTTTGCCTCCAACAGGCTAGCTCAACACAATAGCTGGAATAATCCTTTAGGAATATATCAGATCACATTCATTTTCTACCCAAACCCTGCATCAGCTCCCCTTTTCACTCCAATAATGGCCAAACAAGCCCCCGATTCATCTGATTGCATTACTTCTCTGACCTCATCTGCTGGCATTCTCACCTGGTTCACTTCATTTGCCTCCTTGCTGTTTTTTTAATGGGCTAGGCATGATTTAGACCCAGGGCCTTTGCATTTGCTATTCCGTCTGCTTGAAATGTTCTTTACCTCTTTCAGATCTGCTCAAAACTTGTGAATGAAACTTACTCTAATTATCTTTAGTTCTACAACCTTCTCTTCCCACACTCTGGGTTCCTCTTACTTTGCTCCTTTTTTTTTCTTTGTATTGAACTTTTAACATTGACTGCATTATTGACTTATTTATGATATATTTCTTTCCCTACCAAACCCCTGCTGAAGCTCCATAAGGGCAAGGACTTTTTGTTTTGTTCACTTATGTGTCTTAAGTGTTTAGAACAGTGGATGGCACATAGTAGCCATTCAAGAAATATTTGTGGAATGAGCAAATGAATAGATGGCTATATGGTAGAGGTGGTGTCTGGAGCAGGCTTTGAAAATTTCGATAAGCATAGTTTTGAGAAGAAAAGAACATCTTGGAATCTTTTTTTTTCCCCCCTCACTCCCCTCTTCTCTGTGCCTTTAGCCTAGTCTCCTTATCCTTCAAGGCATGGGTATTTGAATTAGGACCTGAGTTTGAATCAGCTTCTTAACTGAATATATTGCCTTCAGTAAGATTTGCGGCCTCTCTTAAACCTTTTTAAAAGCCATTTTTATTGATGTATCCTTTACATAGAGTAAAATTAATCCTTTATGGATACACAGTTCTGTGAATTTTGACAGACTTATTTAATCATGTAATTACTACCACAATCAAGATATAAAATATAAAATTACAAGAAGATCTCGAGTCCCTTTGTAGTTAGTCCCTTCTCTTCACCTTCCATCCCTGGCAATCACTGATCTAATTTTTATCCCTATAGTTTCGCTTTTTCCAAAATGTCATATACATGTAGTCATTAAATATGACTCCTTTTGAGTCAAACCCCTTTCATTTAGCCTAATACTCTAGAGAGACATACATATTGTTGCATGTATTGGGAGTTGATATCTTTTTATTGCTGAGTATATCCAGTGTATGGATATAGTACAATTTATTCACCAGTTGATGGATTTTTGGATTGTTTCTAGTTTTTGGCCATCATGAGTCAAGCTGCTACAAACATTTTCATGCATCATACATTAAATATGTTAAAATATTTTTTGGAATGTGGATATATGTCTACATTTCACTTGGGTAAATTTCTAGGAGTGAGATTGCTGAGTGAATGGTAAGCAAATTTAACTTTATAAAAAACTACCTACCTTTTTCAATGTAGTGAGTCTTTGTTTTTTACAGTTATCAAATAGGGAATTAGGACTCTTTGTTGCAAGCAACAGAAATTGACCCTGGCAAGGAACTCATAAATAGGATGTTTTTAGGTGGCTCACAGAATCTCTTTGAGAGTCAGCGAGACTCAGGAGTTCTGTACCTAGGGACATTATCCTAGCAGACACTGGAGTTGGAACTGCCAGCACTGTCAGGGGATGCTAGACACTGTAAGTAGAACTGCTGTCGCCGGAAACCAAATGAAGCTGCTGTGCTGCTAGCACTTGCCAGAATGGATAGATTCTCCGAGGACCAAGCTTCTTCGAGTCATTACTTTTGAATCACACTTTGGAGGTGGGCTCCGCCTGCTCTGCCTCTCATGGCTGGGGAGTCCCCAAAATAAAGCAGGTTCAGGTAAAACAATTTCCATGTGTGTAGAACTTTCTAGGTGCTTCCTACTTAGTAGGATGTAAATACTAGTTTACTTTCCGGTCTACTTTTTTTTCATCTGTCTTTTTAAAGTAATTTTTTATTAAAGTATAATAAAATGAAGTACATAAATCATAAGTATATACAGCTTGGCACATTTTCATGAAGTGAATTCATCCTTTTAACCAGTACTCAGAAGAAGAAATAGAACATTATTAGCACCCCAGGAAACCTCTCTCATGTCCCTTTCCTGGTCACTGCCCACTACCCCTTATGCCAGTAACCACTATTCTGACTTCAACTAGTTTTGCCTGTTCGTAAACTTTATGCAGTCAAAGCTGTGTGTTATGTTTTGTGTATATATTTTTTTCAATATTTGTGAGCTTCATCCATGTTCTTGTGTGTAGCAGGAGTTACTTGATTTCACATTGTTCCATTGTATGATTATGATACTATCCATTCTACTGATGGATATACAGGTTATTTCCAATTTTTGATCAATACAAGTAAGTGCTGCTATGAACATTCTTGCACTTGTCTTTTGGTTTACACATGCACACACTTCTGTGGGTATATCACATGGAATAGAATTACTAGGTCATGGATTATGTGTATGTTCAGGTTTAGGAGAGAATGCTAAAAAGTTTTCTAAAGTAGTTTTCCTACTTTACACTCCCATCAGCAATACATGTGAATTCTAGTTGGTCACATTTTATCTTTTGACATCTTTGTCCTACCTGTGTAATATTTGTTTGACTCTACTTAATCACATGTATCTTCCTGTTATATTAACTCTTTGGCATGAGATTCCATGTTTTATTTATTTCTGTCCTCTTAGTATTAATTACAGAACATAGGATACACATAGTAAATGCTCAGTGATAGTTACATGAAAAAAAGAATTAAGAACATAATCATGGCATTATTTTGGGAGAGAAGACTCAGTGATCTGACTGGAATTAGAAGTGAATGGTATATTGGAAACAGTGGTGTAGAGTTTGTTCTTTGTGTGTCAGAAATAAACATTAAAACATAAAGTATCTTGAATCTTCTTGCCCCTGAAGGCTTATACCACAAAGAGATGTTAAATTTCCCTTGATAATTTTTGTTAATTATAAAGCACATAAATATGAATTAATGTTATTAAGAATCAAGAGTTTTAGTGAAAAAGAAATAAAACCAAGAAGAAAAAATCTTGTAACATAAAATCTGAGTTGGAATTATCAGTATGAACTTGTGATTTTAATATATTTACTTGTCCTGTCTGCCGAAAGGGACTAGAAACAATGACATCCAGCAGAGATGAGCACACCTAAGTGCCCAGATAGATAATGGGATTTTCAATACCATTTTCGACACCACTAAAGGAAACCTTGGAGAAATGGCTGGTACCTAGTGTGGGGCAGGAAAAGTTCCAAGCCTGGGACATCTTGTGTTAAAAAGCAAGAGACTATCAAAGACTAGCAGTTCGTGTCCAAAGCATACAGGGACTCACTTGTCAAGGCTACCACTTGCTAAATTTGAGACAGCTCAAGTATAACAAAGAATGATGGTAATAGACATTGAACTTAATAATCTTACTAGTCCGTAGTGAGAGGAGGCATGGGGGAAAGGAGAAAGAAGGAGGGTGGGAGAAAGGTAAGGCTCTCTCTCTCTCTCTCTCTTTTTTTTTTTTTTTGCATAAGACTGCCAGGAAATAAATGTAAAAGGGATGACATAATTAGAAAATCACTTTTTTGCATACCCCAATGTAATAATTTGGTTCAGGCAAGGATCATCAGTGGATGCTAAAACTGTTAAGTGTTGAGATAAAGGACATTCACACAGGCTCAAAGTATCTCATCACAGATTACTACTTATAAAAGGAAATGATTTTATACTGTGGAAATCTGACATTCCCACTTAACCAGGTAATTAAGCTTAGGATCACTAAGCTGATGACAGATATTCTTTGACTTGATGCAGTAAAAACTACATAACATCACTTCTGGTCATATTATTGCCAGAAATGAGGAAACAATCAGAGAAATTGTAATGTGGGGCATTCCATAAGACAGTTGACCTGAACTCCTAGAACAGGCTGATATGAAAAACAAAAAACAAATGTGAGGAGATTGTTCTAGCCTAAAAGAGAGACTCAAGTGAGAAAAAAGCAGTGTGTGAGGACCTTCATTGGATCCTGGATTTAAAAATAAAATTAAGAAATTTTGGAAACAAATAGAGGAAATTAAATATGGCCTGTATTTTGGATATCGTTGAGTTGTTAATTTTCTTGGGTGTGATAATGGTATTGTGGTTAAGAGGGATAGTGACCTTATTCTTAGGAGATGCAGCAAAGTATTTAGAGGCAAAGTCATGATGCCTGCAACTTATTTTCATGTAGTTCTACACACACACAAAAATAAAGCAAATGCAGCAAAATGTTAACTATTGGTAAAGCTACGTCAAGGGTACATAGATGTTAATTGTAATATTCTTTTAATTTTCCTGTAGGTTTTAAAGTTTTCTAAATAAAAGGTGCATTTAAAAAAATTTACCAATAAATAAAATATGAGAGCCTGAAGGTCTCAAGAAATTATTTAATTCAATCCCTTCTTTTACAAATGGGGGAAATGAGGCCCAAGAAAAGGAAGAGACTTGTTCAAGGGCGCACAGCCGGTTACCAAAAAAGTTCATGTTCACTATTCTGATCACTGCCACCTGTTGCAGGACGTAGTTGGAAGTGTGGTTGTGGTCGGGGGGTATAGAGGAGCTTTGGGTGGAAGGACTTGGTGGAGCCATGGCAGGAAATGGGGGGACCCCTCAGTGGGGTCACGTTGTGGGTCACAGCCACAGTCCAGAGCGGCAGAGGTTCTGATGTAGAAACACAGGCAGGCCCCAGAGACCCAGGACTGCACCCAGTTCAACTCCTTTTTCTCTCTCCTTAAAATTCTCTCCCTTATTTTCTTCCTCCAACCTATTCTCTTCTCTCCATACCTTTCTTCTCCTTTCCTTTCCTTCTTTTTCTTTTTTAAACTTCTCTCTTCATTACATTGTCACTTGATCATTTTGCTTTCTCCACCAAGAACATGACATCATGGAAATACACGTTTTGGAACTAGACAGACCTGCTTTCAACACCTGGCTCTGCTCAACTTGAGAGTTACTTAACCCCACCAACTCTTGGTTTCTTCACCTTTGCAAAGTTGCTGCTTCCTACCTTGAAAGGACGTCGCATTTTGCCAGGGGTATTTTTTCATAAATCATTTTGTTCTTAGTCATCCCCCCACCTCTTAATTACTTGGGAATTTCTACAGCCTTTTTCAGTTCTTTTCATGGTTTTCTTAAAAAATTCAATCAGTACATTTTTGACTTATTAAAATCTATCATTAATTGATACCATTATCCTGATAATGTATGCATCTTTACCCTCATCTCAACTTATATGTTATTGTAGTTGCATACTTTTCTGTGTATTTAAATCCCATAAGTCAATATTTTATTTTATATAATGTAATAACCATTAATATTCATTTGGATTTATCCATATATTTATCTCTTTATTTCCTATCTGGATCTCTTATCTGATAATTTTTTCTGCTTGAAGAACAGCCATTAGAGTTTCTTTTAGTATAGCTCTAAATTTAATTTAGAATAACTTTTAGAATTTCTTTTAGTATAGTTCGCTGGTGGCAAACTCAAATTTTGTTTTTCTGAAAGTGCATTTATTTGCATTTATTTCCAAAGGATATAATCCCTGGATTTAGAATTCTGTAATTGGCAGTTATTTTCTTTAAGCACATTGAAGATACCATTCCTCTATTTTCTGGCTTCCGTTGTAAATATTGAGAACTGTCAGTCTATTTCTCCTTTGAAGGTAATGTCATTTAATATTTATAACAATCCAGTGAGATAGAGGTTTTATTTTTATTAAGATGAGAATAGAAACTCAGGACATCTTGCCATTGTCAAACAGGTAGCAAATGGTATATTAAAAATCAGGTTTATTGACATCAACATCTATACTTTGTCAAAATACTTTGCCTTACTCTCTCTCACTAAATAAAAGTACATACTCATCTATTCAACAATATTTACGAAGCTCCTGTTATATGTATAACACTGTGCTTTGGACACAGGTGGGTACCAGCTTTTGTGGCACCATTCTGACCCTTTATTTATAGTTTGGAGAAAAGGGTGTCAAAATAATTCAACTTGCAATATGAGGCAGTATATGCTTAATAACAAAAATGGTCATAGCTTGCAGTAATTACTGAAAGAGTTTATGCAAAGGGAATTTCACAGTTGGCTGGAAGTGTCAGAGAATGTCTTGTGAAGGAGGTGGACTTTGAACCCTGGGCAGAATTTGAGGGTGGAAATTATAGAGGCTGTTTTAGGGGAAATAACATGAAAAAAGGCATGGAGTACTGAATGAGAGGTTTGGGAGATGGCAGCAAGGTTGAGTTAGCTCTAGCTGAAGTTTGTAAATATTGTTGGATGTAAGATTATATGTAATGTGGTACCTCCATAGGAACCATAAATTCCACTTCTCTATCTTTTAGGTCCCAGAGAGTCCTTGAAGAGTTGTTTGGGGGTGGAGTGATAACAGCGAAAGTGGAAAGTATTACTTAGAGGGTAAGAGTTTGGCTTGACTCCATATTGCAACTTAACTTTCAATTATCGCTATGTCACTTCTTCACTTATACTATGAGTAAGAGCTTTTTCAAAGCCTCATTTATGAATTTGAAATCATTGCACTTCATAGGGGATTAAAGGTGAGGATTAAATAAATTAACATGTGCAGTATACTTAGAATAGTGCCTGGAACATGGTAAGCACAATTTATATGTTAGGCATCATTTTATTATTATCATTATTATTATTAAATGAGATTATATATGTTAGTAACCAATGCCTGTCACTTGGTTAATCAATTCTGGTCATTAATAAAATGTGTATAGGATAAATATTATTGACCAAATTATATTTTCATACCTCTGCACCTAGGTATGGGGAATGTAAAATCTTTAAAGTTGTATTAATGTATAGACAAGCTATATAATTCACTTAGGTTATTTCCCTATTGCATCTTTTTTATGATTAATATTATATATCATTCCTAATCGCCTCCTCAGTTAATTCATTTTATCAATAAAATAATAGTGAAGAGAACACTGTGTTAAAAGTCTGTGGTTAGAAAAGAGGGAATGAGGTAAGTTAGTTAAATGAAAGTGTATCATAGAGGGGAGCTGTAAATATGCCAGAGGAAAGTTGTAGGAATTGTGCTGTTTGCCAAATTTAGAAACATTATCTCTGGGCTCCGTTTAATTTGGTCTCTTCAGGAAATTGTGTGTAACCTGAGGATGCTAATTAAGCGTCCACCATAAGTATAAAGAATAAAAAACTGCTTTCTCTGTTAAAATTTTATTCCGGGGGAAATTGTATAAAGCCATTGAAACATCAGGATTGACAGGCTAGAAATGCATTTAAGTGAAGTCTCATTAATCTTTCAGAAGTTGAAAAGCGAATGTGTCAGAGAAGCAGTGTGGATTTGGAACATTAAAATGCCAGTGTCTTTAAATATTGTCATAAAGGAGAATGGGAAAGAATTTAAGAATGGACACCACTTATATATTTCTTTTAAAGTTAGAATAGTTAGAATAACATTAAATCAGATGCTTTAGTGATAATAGCCTAACAAGTAGCTAATTGTAACTTTAAGTGAAGTTTAACTTTATCTAGTGACTTTATTAAAAATCGTATAGGTATGCATTGTAGTTAGAATGATTTCACTAGAGAAATTGCCTATCAATGCACGTGCTGTAAGTCTAGAGGAACTAAACACATGATACCGTTTCTTCAGTTTTATTTCAGATATTCTGTGGTCTAATTACTAATGATTTGAACCTTTTTGTTTTAATTGGCAACTTTTTTTAAAAAAGAGAATTCCTGTAGATACTGTCACATTTTTCCTATTTTCCATATGTTGTGTGTTTCTCATAAATTGGTGAGTGAGTAACTTTGCATATGGTCTGTTATTCTTGGAACGAGACTTTTTTCTCTCATCCTTTCTTTCTGGTCTGCTTTTCTAACCTTTAACCACCCTGTTAACAGATGGTCATTTTATTTTTCTACTCCATCATTTTGAATAACTCTTTTTAAAAAGGCCAACTTCTCATAATAACTTAAGTTTTCTCACAACAGTATCATTTAGGATTGTATAACTTTTATTCTTTATGGCAGTTTGATTCTTGAAGCTCCTTTTATCTTCTGTGTTGAGTTTATATCAATATATAATGCTGAATGGAAAGCCTAACTTCACATTTTGAGTTATTGAATGATTGTCTCTTCCTGACCCCTTAGCTCAGTTTTTAGTTGATTGAGACCACCTTATGAAACTGATGAGGCAGGTATCTTTTACTTGAAGACTCTTTAGTATAGCAGTTCACAGGTTTTGGCACCTAACAGACTTGGGTTCAAATTATAGATTTGCTCTTACGGTGCCTTTGGATAAGTTACTTAACCATCTGAATATCAGTTTCTCAATCTTAAAGTGGAGACTGATCATACACTATTTATTTTGTAGGGTTGACGTAAATATTAAATTAGAGGATTAAAGTGTCATGTACACGCTGTGGAACATGGGTGATCAAGAATGGAGGCTTAACCAAGGTGATCATTTTACAGGCTTGGTCATGTAATTGTGTATGATATGATGGCAGTGTTTGCTGTTTATATCAGCAGTTCCCTGAAAAAAATTATCTGAGAATAAAGTACCTTTAGAATGAATTGCGGTCAGCATCCTAGTTGAAGCACACGCTTATGAGTGTGAATTTGCTCCTCAGTAACCAAAGGGTACACAGTAGCTGTGGTCATAGCACCTTGCCTAGAGCCTGGTAGACAGACAGCTCTATGGCAAGACTGTTATGAGTCGAGCTGTGTACAACTATGGAGAATGATGAGGAACTGCTCATAAGTCCCACCAGAAGTACCAAGACAGAGTCCTAATTGGGTCATCAATCATTTATTCATTTATTTATTCACTTGATAAATATTTGAGTGCTTACCATCCAGGCACTGTGGTATATATTAGGAATATAGCAGAGAACAAAACAATACCTTCCTTCAAGGAATAGTATGTGGCTATAGAACTAGTAAGTGGTGAAACATGAAGGCAACTACTGCATTGGGAGCATATGGGAGGGCTCATTAATTCAGTTCAAGCTGGGTGAAGGCTTGAGAAGGTGTAGAGGTCAGGGGAGGCACTGTCTAAGCTGAGTGCATGGTCAGAGTGGAGCATTTAAGTTAAGGATGGTATTTGGAAAATGTCATTTCAAGCAAGGGTTAAGCATCTTATGTATGAGAACAGGTTACTGTTCATGTTTGAATCTGATTTCCAGAAAAGGTGTGAAATCAGATTTCAGAAATTCTTCCTTTCTCACTATTATTGGGGATGGCTGTGGGGGTTGGGGAGTAGACCTAACTTTGTGCCCTGGAAAGACCAGAGTCTGGAATCTCACATGGAAGCTGATGGAATTCTCTCTCATGGAATTATAGAATATTACCAACAATGAATTTATTCAGCTTCTATAACTTTTTTACAATAAATATGTATTAACTGAATTGGCATGGTTCTGGTCCCTAACTCACTTCAACCTTAAGAATTGAGATCTGAGAGGCCAGATGAGCTATGTAGATGGTACTGAAAACATTGGGTTTTGGAGTCAAGTGGCTGGCTTGGTCATGTAGGTCATTAAACATGAATTCATATCTTGGCTCTGTGGTTTTGGGCAAATAATGTTTCTTTAAGCACTTTAAAGAAATTCTTGTTTAGTTTAAAAACAAGTCTCGTTGAAGTAGATGATTCCCTAGCGATGAGGAACCCAAGACTCAGATAAGTTATATGCTTGCACTTTTGTACATATATGTGTGTGTGTAAGTATGTGTATATATGGGTATCTGCATGTATGTCAACATTCATAATAATGTTAATAGATTTTCATGTTTGTTCATACTGCATAACATAGGTAGGTAGAGGTGTCACCAGAGAGGAAATGAAATGGTGCTTCGTAGGGAGGATTAGTTTTACACTTGGGTTGGGATGAAGGAAGGCTTCCTGAGAGGTAGCATTTGGGTGGGTGGGCTTGCTTTAAAGCAGTGAGTTATGAAGAGCTCCAGCTCTATAGACAGGTGGTCTAGTGTGAATCCTGCTTTGTCCACTAACTAGATGCTTGATTTCAGATAAGTTACTTCACTCCTCTAAACTATTGTTTCCTCTGTAAAATTGATATATTTGTATCTCCTACAGAGGGCTTTTGAGGATATGGAGTAATGCATGTAAAATACTTAGCTGAGTGCTTGCCATACTGCAGGCACTTGCTATCATTACCGTGGCATCATCATTATTACTGGTAGGGGTTGGTGGAGAGGCCTTTTCAGGCAGAGAGCATTTAGTCTGTTCTCTTTTCCTGTCTTATAAACTCTCACGTTTCGATTAAGTGAACCTAGTGGTTTTATTTTTCTATTTATGAATCACACATTGACTAACTGAGATTTAGAGTTCTTTTTGAACTGCAGAATTTTTTGTAGGCTGAAAAAATAAGTCACAAGATCATGGTATTGTATTGCCATCCCTTGAGTTCAGGACTCAACTACCATTAGTTAGGTTGGAAGGCTAATCTCTCCCCATTTGTGTAACACTGTACTTTTCAAAATACTTCATGACTGTTAGTTGATCCTTACAGTAGCTTTGTGAAGCACATAGGGTGGGAGATATTATTTTTCAGGAGACAGAATCCACAGGTCCAGGGGAATGGCTGTTAGTGGCCATTCTAATGATACAATTAGAGCCCTGGTCCCCTGGCTTCAATTTTTTTTTCTTTAGTTTTCTGTGAATAGAAGTCTGTCAGCAGACCTGAGTTTGCATGTAATTGCTACCACTTACTAATTATGTGATTTTATAAGAGTTGTTTGGGTTTGTTCTATCTGTCAAATGTTGAGACTTTGAACTACACAGGATTGTCTGTGATGTCGAATTTACTTCGAGTAATGCTTTATAAGAATTGCTTTGTATAATGTAGGAATATGTGTATTAAGATACAGGTTCATTCACAGATTGGTGTCTTAATCTGTTTAGTGATAATACAAGTAGGAAATATTCCTAGTTCTATACTGCCTTTAATTTTTTTATTCTGCTTATTTGAGAGTAATATTCTGGATGGTGATGTGAAGTCTCTGTCTTGGGAAAATATGGGAGATCTGGGAGTGTTCAACAGATAAATAATAACTGAATAACAAATAACTGAACTATTTTTCACATTATTTCTTGTGTTGCTTGGTCTTTCCCCTGTTTCTCTCATTCATTTTTTGGAGGGAGAGGGGGTGATGTTGAACAGGGGCTTAGTATTATCCAGATGGTTGAAGAATCTAAAGCTTTCTAGCTAATAAATACATCATTTTAGAAGTGTGAAGTTTGTTTCCCACTGGAAATGCAGACAAGGGGACCCTTTTTACATATGATCATTCTTCATGTGTGTTTATCAGTTATTTATACTATGTTGTTTTCCTCATGAACCTGTCAGAAGTAGGTGAATATATATTTTTATATAGACCATATTAATTGGAAGTTACAAAATGTAGAAATTGAGTATAACACATTGTTTTTACAGTTATTTTTCCTGAAGTGTTTTGTATATACTATAGGCATTTATTTATTAAGTGGTTTAGTTGTTATGAAAACCCTAATTTTAAGTTTTCCAATAAGAAAATCTGCATTATGGAAGAAGTTTTGCATTTTACTTGTTCTTTTTTGAACAGAAGTTTGGGAAAAAATACTAAGGTTGACTTAAGTATCACTTATGAGTAAAAGGACTTTTTTAAGTTGGTGTCTATAGTTTAAGGGTCAAGTGAGAAACAAGTTGTCTTGTAAAAAGGAGGGATATTTTCTTTGGGTCATGGAAGTTTTTGTTTGCTTTCTAGTATGTAGCAAGCTAAGAGTACTTATTAAATTGCAGTTTCATGAATAGTGTCGTAGTAAGTATATCATGAGTCAAATCACAGTATGTGACTTATATTCTAACATAATAACATTTAAGATACTACATCAGAAATTTGTATTTTTTAAGCTGCCCACATTAGAAAAATAGTATAACAGTTGTTTACAGTTGATCAGGTTTGACATAAATAAAAAAATTATTCTCCACAAAGACCAAAACTCAATTTAATAAAAAATTTAACATAGGCTAAGAAACTTTTTAAAAAATTGAATATAATGTGCATAGAATTAGATAATGAATTAGCCGTAATCTTTGTTTATAACATGCTCTTATTGGCCCATGTGTAGCCTGTTTTTATTTTATTTTTAAAACGTTAATAAGCCCCTGTGAACCCACCATCAGAACCAAAGGTAGGTCCTTGATAACCTACATCTGACTTCACAGGTTCCCCCAGCCATCCTATCCCCCTGTCTTCAGTCTACAGCATGAATTCAGCCTGAATTCTGTGATCATTATTCCTTTGCTTTCTGTTTTTGTCTAGTGTTATCACATCTTTATGGATTTTTAGAAAGTATATTTTTTAATTTTGGTTTTAATTTTACAAAAAAGATATTCTATATGCAATCATTTAGGACTTAGTATTTTTACTTAATATTTTATTGCTATTATTTATCTATATTGTTGCATGTAATTGTAGTTTCTTTACTGATTAATAACCCATTATATTAATATAGCATAGTTTATTCATTTCCCTGAGAATGGACATTTTGCATGTTTTCCATGTTTTTGCTATTGTGAACAGCTTTGCTGTGAACAGTCTAATATACATGTCTCTTATACATGTTTATGTTTCTCTTCGTATATACTTAGGAGTAAAATCTCTGGGTAATAGAATATGGGATTATTCACTTTGTGGAAATTATGCCAAACATTTTTTTCCCCACCATTAATCTATAAAAGACCTTGTGGATCCATATCTTTTGAACACTTGGTGTTGTCAGACTTTAAAATTTTTTCAGCTTGATTGGATGTAAAATGATATTTCATTTTATTGTATTTTTCTGATAACTCGATATTAATGTTTTTTCACATTTTTATTGCTGATTCATGTCTTTTTTTTCCTCTTGGGTTGTCTTTGCCTTTTTTTTTTTTTTTCTTTTTTAGATTTTAAGTCATCCTTATGTATTTTTCATACTTTTGTTGGATGTATGTATTCCAAAAATCTTTTCAGTTTATAACTTACCTTTCTATTTTCTAAATGTTCTTGATTTTAGTATACTCAAATATATTTTATTTTATAGTTATCATTTGTGTTTTTAAGGAATTGTTGCTCTTTCTCATTTTATATGCCAATGTCTGTTAACATTACAGCCGACATTTATTTAAAGGCCTGAGATTGCAGTGGTAGAATGAAAAGGAAGGAAGAGAAGATAGTTTAAGAAAATGAAAGCAGAATGAGAAGTATTTTAGGACATACCACTATATATAACTACTTATCACCCTTCTCCAACCCCCAAAAGAAAATAAGCCTTTGTTAAAAGTTGGATTCACATTTGTGCTTAAAACTCAGGTACCTGAGGTAAGGTTCACTGGTCTACTAGCATGACTTTTCCCTAAACTCTTACCAGCCTGTGTGTTTCTTGAGGGATTTACCCTTTCTCTAGCCTGGCTTGCTTGCTTGCTTGCTTGCTTGCTTGCTTGCTTGCTTGCTTGCTTGATTTATCTATCTATCTATCTATCTATCTATCTATCTATCTATCTATCTTTCTATCTGACTATTGGTGAGAATATGATCATGACCTTTGTGATCCATTTAGACAAATATTAAAGGATGTTATTTATATTAGACATTTTTTCTATTCTCGAACTTTAAAATAGTTGGAATAAAGCCATATGTATGTTTAACCTAAAGAAATTTGTATTAACGTGTTCTGTAAGAAAACATTTTCAAAAAAAATTTTTTTATACGCTGATTTTAAATTTCATAAAAGTACTTCACTTAAATGTGGTTCTGCTATTCATTCAGCTTATCATCAACATTTGTTTGGCAGTTACCCATATTTCCTACCACTTCTATATATGCAGTCTGTTCTCTAGCAGATTTGAATTCTGGAATCCCCCTACCCTCCAGAGCGCATGCACGCACATGCACATGTTCCTTCACCGCCACCCTTTTACATGTGGTTTCTGCTGTAGGGAAAGCATACATTGATAAGGGTGTGATTATAGCCATCACAAAATAACTTGGATTTATATAGTGCTTTATCGGGTGTTTTTATGTACGTTTTCTCAACTTTAATCCTTACCCGAAACCTATGTGATATACAGGGCAGATTATAGTCCTACTTTAGGCTGAGCTAATACTGAGGCTCAAAGACAAAGTCGAGACTTAACTGGTACAATAAGGTGCCTCAGTAAGTATTTATTGGCTGGCTGGCTATTCTCACCATCATGTCCTCTGGATTATACCATAGCTTCAGATTATCTATGCCCTAGCAGAGGTCTTGATGTATAGTAGAAACTAGAATGTTTATTGACTATTATTCTGTTTCTGGATATAATGGAGTAACTGGTTCTGCCATAGAAAACCATATGAGGCAGTTCTTTCAGGCTTTGGGCAAGAGGCCTGTGATCTCACAATTCCTGAAATGAACCCCATGAGTGCCCCTGCTTTCTGCCTGAGAACAATTTCTCAATATGGAGTCCCAAGCAGAGCATAGTGGCCTAACTGTGTTGAGCTCAGAATTTGGGACAGCAAAAATAGCTAGAAGCTTCTGGGTAGAACACCGGTGAAGAGGAAATTGTGCAGGAGGGGTTTCCAGATGTCTGTTTGGGCCCCTAGTGATTAGTGGCAGAGGGTTGGGCTGTCCATGAAGGACAAAGACTGGGAGGTTTATTAGAGTGGCTGTCCTAGGGGTGGGAATGAACTGAAGGTTGTATAGCTGGAGGATATTGGAGTTCTGGCAGAGCCAGAATTGAGAGACCTGATCAACACCCCTGGCATCTGAGTGAAACACTAGAAAGACCATGAGATAAAGCAGGGATTGGCAAACTATGTCTTTCAAGTTTTATTAAAACACATCCATACCCATTCGTTTACATATTGTCTGGCTGCTTTCATCCCGTAATGTCGGAGTTCATTAGTTGCTGCAGAGACTTAGGGCCTGCACGCCTCCAGTGTTTACTCTTTGGCCCTTTAAGAAAAAACCATCTGACTTCTGCCCTCAAGTAAGCCTTCTCTAGAATTTCCCATAACAAAGCCTATAGTCAAATTTTGGCAAAACCTTCAGGAGAGACATTTGGAGGTTGAGTTCTGCCAGGTTAGAGAGACTTGAGAAACATTTTGGGCTTTCCATAGACCTGCCCTAACAAAAGTATTACTTGACTTTTTAATTAAAATTAGGATGTTTCTGGGCAGTATTACCTCCTGCAGTGCTTTGGGACCTTCATAGCAGTGACAGTGACTTTAGCTTGCACTCTAACATTTTGAACATCTTTGGATGATTCTGTGTCTCGTTCTACTTAAGAACAAAAAACTGTACAGTCTTCTTTGATGGGTAAACTTTCTTGTGTCTTCTATCCAATATCAATATTTAGTTTACATCAGAAAATTTGCTAATCTCTGAAGGCTAAGGCCAGGGCTAAAGTAGTTTGCTGCTTAAGAGGACCAAGGTTCCTTTTGTTTCTGAATATTTACACTTGTGGACATAATTTTAAATATACTTTGAAATTATAAAGTGTTTCAGGCATATAGACAAAATAGAATACAATAAAAAACTTTATACTCACCACGCACAGTTTTTTCACATGCTACTGTTTTGTCAAATTGGGTTCAGATTTTTTTTTCCCTAAGAGACTGTAGTTCAGATATGGACCTCGTGTGTATCCCTCCCTGATCTGTTGTTATATTCTTTCCCCAGTGATAACCACTCCTGCACTTTTTGATTGTCAATTCCTTAGATGTTTTTATCCTAAAAGTGTGTGTGTATCTGTAAGTTATATGTAGCATCTTTTTGCATTTTTAAGCTTATATAAATAGCATCACTTTGTACATATTATTCTGCAACTAGCTTTTTCACTCAACATTGTTTTGAGTTGAAACAAAATGCAATGTATTACTGTAGTTCATTAACTGCACAATTTATATCTCTAGTCTCTGGTTGATGGACATTTAGGCTTCCAGTATTTTGTTAATATGAACAGTGCCGTAGTGCACATTGGTGTTATTTGTCTTACTGTGTTTATGTATCGGGAGTTACTCTAGATAATGTAACAAGAAATAATATTGTTGCTTATAGGATATCCACATCTGTGATTATTAGTTATTACTAAATTGTTCTCTAAGATGCTTTTATCCTTTTACAGTTTTACTTTGGTTTTGTACAACATAATGGATTCTCTAAAGGAGAATGCACCTGAAGAAAACATGACATATGAAAATCTCATTTTACTACAGATAAATTGAAAGTTGGTTTGTTAGATTCTTATTAGTAAATTTGTTCTTGTTTAAAAACCTTATGGAAATAGTCAAATATGTACAAGTAGAGAGAACATCTGTTAAGCACAGAGAAACCTCCTATCATCAGTTTTCAATAAGTATCCGTGAATGGTCAGTCTTATTTACTCTTCCTCATCCCCTCAAGTAGATTATTTTAAAGAAAATCCCAGATTTTCATATAATTTCATCTGTAAATAATTTAGTATAATTTTAGTTTCTCTAAAAGATATGAACACCCCCCCCCAAGAAACCCATAATCATCGTCCAGAAGCAATTCTGTGTTATCAAAGAGTCAGTGTTCAAATTTCCCCAATTATCTGGTTTTTAATTTTATCTACAATATTTAAAATATGATTACATTATAAAAACATACTTTAAAGGAATAAATTTAACATGTCTTATATAAAATGGACTTGAGGATTTTTGGTTTATCATAGATTCGTGTTTAAACAGGCAGTACCTAAAAGTAATCTAGATATAGTCTAACCATTTTGCTTTATAAGTGAAGGAATTGAGGGTCAGAGAGTTTGAGATTTGTTGAAAATTGGCCAGCTTATTAGTAGCAGAGCTGGAATTAGAATGCCGATCTTCTGACCCTAAATCTATTACTTTTGCACTAATTACATTGTCATGCCTATCTCATATTTTTAAGTCCATTACCTCTATCACTTTTCTAAGTCTAGTGTTTTTTTCCCAATAGCTTTTCATAAATATCAGTAATACTAATCTTGTGATTTACATCAGAGTATATTTTAAAAGGAGCTTGTGAAAGGGTTGAATTATAATATCAACACTTATGCCAAAGATATTGAGCTATTCTGAAAAGCTATTTGTCTTTTCTGACCTAGATACACAGTTTCCAACTATGGCAGAGGATGCCAGAAAGGGGAGAATGAGCATTGGCAAGAGTCTGGAAATTATCATATTACTGAAGAATCTAATATATTTCTTAATTTTTAGCACTGTTGTATATGAAAAATTTTCTGTATCAATGCAATACTTGGTGAATTAATGCATTTTCTGTGCAGTCAATACCTATTGTTTATTTTGCCAAAGTGAAAACAAAATGACTTTTATTGGTTTTAAAATTGGTGATTTTTAATATTATTGCTTGTTTATAACTAGGTTTTAGGTTCTGAGGTCATTTTGTAAACTTAAGTAAAAGAAATAATCGTGTCCATTCTGTCTCCAGATAGGGTTTCTTTGCCATGCCCTATTCTGTAGAATGGCAACAAAAAGTCTTTTGAGAACCAGAGACACCTTCTGAAGCTTGTTTACCAAGGTGCTGGTTTACTCTTTGGTGTTAAGTGTGCTGCAGTGGGCACAGAGGACAGAGAATCCTTGAATACTTAACTTTTTTTTTTTGTCACATTACCCTGTTTTCCTTTTGATCAGAATTGTCACAAGATCTGTATATTCTAAAGATAGCCTGATGACCTCTAACAAAGCCTTTTAGTGAAGAGAAAATAAATACTACTGAGGCATGTACAATTCAGGTGCCAGTTCCAGTTTGTGATTTAAAGGACTAGGTCTCAAGCTGAGCTTTTAAAGATCACGTTGCAAAATTAAAAATACACCTGCTCCTTGATTTGCTTGTGGAGACAGTGATGTGAATTGTAAAAGATTCTAGAGACCTGACCCCAGTTCTAGAGATAGTCTGCCATGTGTGATCATGGAAAAATCACTTAATAACTTTGTTATATTTGTGTTTTCATATTTTAAAAGATTATTAAAAACATTTATACCACTTATTCTTTTTCCCACTACTTTTCAGAGATGTTGTGAGCATTGAATGTGACGTATAAGAAAATATTTTTAGAAATTCATTTGAGTTTCTCCTTTGTGCCAGGCATTGTTCTAGGTGTATAAGACAAAGAGTAAGCAAAGATATCATGTCAGATCCTATGGAGAGAGAGAGAACAAGATCAGAGGTATGCTAGATGAGGGGTTGCTATTTTATATAGGGTGATTAGGGATGGGATCATGATTAGGTGACATTTGAGCAGACACCTGAAGAAGTAACAGAAGGATTTATATGGATATCTGGGGTAAACTAACAAGTGTAAAGGCTCCAAAGTGGGAGTATGAACAAGTGTAAAGGCTCCGAAGTGGGAGTATGAGTAAATTGTTTGAGAAATAGCCAGGATACCAGTGTGGATGGAACATAGTGAGATAGTGAAGAATTAAGTGTGAGGACTTGTATCCTGAGGTACTTCAGCATTTAGAGGTTGTGGAGATAAGAAAGGAAATGGCAGAGTAATTTATGCAGTATGGGAACTAAGAGAGTGGTGTTCTGGGTGGAAGCCAAGGGAAGTAAAATGTTTAAGTAGGGAGCAGTTGAACTGTGTCACCTGTTGCTGTGAGGTCAACTGAGATGAGGATCGAGAATCGCTTACAGCAGTAAACACCATGGACATCCTCGGGGACCTTGACAAGAGCTGTTTCAATGGAGTATTGGGGTGAGAGGCTGATTGGGGTAAATTTAAGAGAGAATGAGAGGAGAATAAATGGAAACTCAAAAGAATTATGTATGCCCTAAAAGAGGCAGAGAATCAGGCTGTAAGGAGGTCAAGGGAAATATGAGAGAGGGGGAAGGAGTGATTCCTGGAGTAGGCAAAAGGGTTTGAGTTGAGAGATTTAAATTAGACAGGAGTTGGGATAATTTATTCATAATAACAGGAAGAATTGTAGAATATATGGGAAAAGATGCAGCAAGGTTGGTATTTTGATAGAAATAGAAAGCAGGATGATGTTTGAAGACATGAGAGAAGATGTGAAATAATCATTAGGAAAATGGAAAAGTGAATGAATATTTGTTTTTGTTTTTTTTTCAATGGGACTCCTTGGGTATTGCAGGATGTTTAGCATCCAAGGGTACCAGATGCCAAGATTACCCACTGTGTGACAACTTACAAAACTCTACCTCACATTTTCAAATCCCCCAGAGTTGAAGTACCGCCACTGTTTGAAAACTATTGATTATTGGGCCTTTCGAGGTTAGATCATGAATTTAGGAAAAAGATCAATTAGCACAATTGTGTCATTTTTGCCCCCCACCAACCTCTTCATTCAGTTGTCCAGGGTAACTGGTGTGGTGTAGCTAAAAGAGTTGAATTTAACCATGATTAGTTTTTTTCCAGGAGTAAATAACAAAGGGAAATGCTGGTTTGAATGAGCGATGATAAATGATGGATTGTGTAATTTCATTTGGATAAGGACAGAAATGAGGGCATGAAAAATGATGGATTGTGTAATTTCGGTCGGATAAAGACAGAAATGAGGGCATGAAAAGGGTGAGGGACTGAAAAATAGTAGGATTAATAGGTTTTGGGCCCTGGTGAGGAGTGGGTGTCCAAGGTAGGAAAGAAGATGAGAACATTGGAGGAAAGGAATATAAGGAATGGAGAGGGCAGAATTTTAAAAGGGTCATTTATTTGGTTATTGAAATTACTAAGAATAATGCCAGGAGTAGAAGGTAATACATGTCAGCAAGCTAAATAGTAAGGGCCTGAAGGGAATGACAGAGGGTTTGAGGAATTAATCCAAGATGGATAAAATAAGTCAAACAAAATAATGGAATTTGTGCTTATGGAGGAAAAGTCAGAGACTTCTTATAAGTCACTTTATGATGACCGCCATAGAAATATATGGGAAGAGATGGTGACCTTTCAGATGAATCTTCTTAGATTCTGCAGTTATGACACTCTCTAAAGAAGGATAAATTTAGAATTGAATTCAGATTTTTATTGAGCCTCTCCTGAGTGCAGGGCATTGTACTAGGTGCTTTGGAGATAAAGATTAAGTCATTTTATTAAGGAGCTTATGATAAAAAGAACTAAAACTGAGTAATAGAAATGTCATAAAGGAAGTTGATAAAGTGCTGAATGGCTCAAAGAAGGAAGAAATTATATTAAAGTATTAGGCAAAGCTTTTGTGGAGGGGTAGATTTGAAATGGACATTTAGTGAATAGAACAATGACAAATTATGGTAGAGGTTGTAGCAAAAGGTTAAACTTAAAGCTTAGCAGTAGTACATTATGAGGTGTGCCAAGCAAGAGTCATTATTCCCATTTTGGTTGGAACTACTGTGGTCAGAGAAATGCCAGAGAAAATTACATTAGCCTTGTTTTATGGAAGACTTTGGTGCCACCTTAATATCTGAGCAGAATGTCAGTTGCTTAGGGTAGTGAAGTCATTGAAGGTTTTTACCTGAGGTTCTCAAGGTAAAGTTTTCTCCATAATGAGATGAAGTGGGGATAGAATAGTATAGCAAAGGATAAATTTATGTAATTGAGTAAAACTACGCAGTAATATACAAGACTTCCAAATATAGGTATCTGTGAATCATAAACATTCTTAGTAGGAAAACGCAGACTAAAACTCAGGATTTCCATTCTCATGCTCTATCTCGTTTCCTGTTTTTAATTCAGAGAGCTCGCCTCATGAGTTTTCTTCACAGCAGTTTAGTTTTTTTTCTACCTCTCAGGCCACACCTTTTATGACTGTAGTTGTGCCTCCTCTGCCTTTTCCCATTCATTTGTACACCTACTCCCTTGGTGACCTTGTGGCTTTACATGCTACCTATATTCTAAAAAGCACCAAATTTATATTCTAATCCAGACCTTCTAAACTATAGGTTTATCTAGTTGTCTACTTGAATACCTATATATATCTCAAATTCAACATGTCCAAAATGGAATTCCTGATCTTAATCCTAAAACCTGCTCTCCCTGCACCTTCCCTAACTCAGTTGCTCAGGCCAAAAAACCTGAAGTCACTCCTGTTGCCTCCAGTTTGCTCCCACTGCACATCCATTCTGTTAGGACATTCTGTCATCTTACCTTCAGAATACATCCAGAATCAGATCACTAAGCTTTCTAAGTGCTCTCTTTTCCTTCCACCTTTGCCCTCTCTACTATGTATTTCAACATAAAAATCATAATGACCTTTTAAAAATATGAGTCAGATATTGTGTCTTCTCTGCTCAAAACCCGCTAAGGGCTCCCCATCTCACCCAAAGTAAAAGCTACAGTCCTTAAAGTGACCTGTTTTAGTTGACAGTTATGGCCCACCTATTTTTGTATGACATGTGGGCTAAGAATGGTTTTTACATTTTCAATTGGTTAAAAAATCAAGTATTAACATTTTGTGACACAAATATTATATGAAATTGAAATTTCAATGCCCATAAGTAAAGTTTTATTGGAACACAGCCACACGCATATGGCCTGTGGCTACATTTGCACTACAAAGGCAGAGCTGAATAGTAGAGACCTTATGCTTTGAAAAGCCTGAAGTGTTTAGTATCTGATCCTTTAAAGGAAAAGGTTGCCAACCTTTGCCCTATATGATCTGGCCCCTCACTCTCACCCCTCTGTCCTCGCTGCCCTTCTTTTCCGACCTCACCCTGCTCCAGCCATCCAACCACATTGGCATCTGTGTTGTTCTTCATGTAACCAGGCACAGTCTTCCTTCCGCTGCCAGGAATGCTCATTCCTTAGATATCTGCTTGGCTAACTCCCTCACCACATCAAATCTTTGCCAGGTGATACCTTCTCAGTGTAGACTGACCATCTCTTTATAATTGCATTCCCCCTCTATATAGTACGTGAGTGCACTCGTGTTGTCACCTGCGCTCTCTCTCTCTTCTATAGCATTGTACACCTGCTAACATGCTGTTTAATTTACATATTTTTATATCTATTTTTTTTTTGGTTGTTTTTCCTCCACTGGACTTAAACCACAAGGGTAGGTAGGTATTCTTGTGTCTTGTTCACTGATGTATCCTAAGTGCCTGGAACAGTGACTGGCATATTACAGGTGCTCAACAAAGAGTTGTAGAGAGGCTTTGCATTATTGGTTCTTTGACCATCTAAATGCCTGATACAGTTCTGTCACAAAGCTGTCAAAGATTAGGAAGGGCTAGTGTCCCTTTTTTTCAGTGAGGAGATGTGTTTTCTTGCTACCACTTTCTGTAATTGGGCATTGATAACATCCTTTCCATTTTGCTCCCTGAAAGTAAGTATTCAGAAAGCATTCTGGTTTCACTTGGCTGGTTTGTGCAGTGCATTTTATGTTAGGATTACAGGCATTGTACAACCTTCATTTAAACTGTTAATCGAGAAAGAACCTTTTGACCTGAGTCCAGTGTTGTAAGGTTTCAGATGATATGGTGGGATTAAGCTTTTCTATCATTGTAGGTGTTTTGGGGTAGGGATGAATAGCTGGATTTTGTCATAGGTATGTGTAATCTATAGGTTTTTCAGGTGAGCCTTCCCTTATGTACCCTTTTTATATAGAAAATATAAGGAAATTTTTGGAGGAAAATACGAGAAAATTCAATTCTTTTCACATTAGTATTGTACAGAAACTGAATGCCACCGTGTAGAGAAAGTTTAATTTATTTGAAGAGATTTGTGGGGAGTACTGAATTTATATGTAGTATGTGCTCTTCTCTTAGTATGTCTGAGTTGATTCATCTTTGTATCCCCTGTACTTTTAAGCAAGGTACCAGGTACAGAATAGGCAATTAGTAAGTATGTAGTTACTTGTAAATCTCACATAATTTATCTTGAATTGAGCCTTTTGTGATATCAGTGAGGTGTCTTTTCTAATTTTATTTTGTTTTTCTTTAATATAGTGGACATACGATTGTTCTTTCATAACGGAGAAATAAAGCCTGGATATTTTATTTTTATATAGCTTCTTTTGGAGAACTTGCATATGTTAGTATTGACAAAATTTAAAGTTTCCTATTGTTACTATTTTGAGAGTAAATAATTTCTTGAATTCTGTATCACACTGTTCGCAAGACATGACATGGAATCTCTCAAGAAAGTAAGTATATTAAGTTAATTTTTTTGCCTTAATTTAAAATATTTTCTCCCAATTGTATTTTAGAAAAATTGCTAAATATTTGACAAAGTTTTATAGCTTGAGTATTGAGGGCATAGTCATTCTTCAGTTTTGAGATTTGCTCCTAGGAAAAGGATCTAATGTTCACACATATAAAAACCTAATTTTGCAGTCTGGATATCCTGACTTCTGAAGCCTTTCACCTTTAAAGGTCAGTTAAAAAAGAGATGCAACACTGCCAAAAGTATGATCCATGAAGAAAAAGTTGACAAATTGGAATTCATTAAAATCTAAAATTTCTCCTCTACAGAAGACAAAAGACACTGTCAAGAGGATGAAAAGACAATTCAGAGATAGAGAGAAATCTTTGCAAAACACATGTCTGATAAAGGACTGGCACCCAAAATATGCAAAGAACTTTTGAAACTAAACAACCCAATTAAAAATTGGGAAGAAGGACTAAATAGACACCTCACTAAAGAAGATATGCAGATGCAGATAAACATATGAAAAGATGCTTAACGTCGTATGTGATCAGGAGGTTTCAAATTAAAACAACAGTGAAATGCCATTACACATCTATTAGGATGGCTAAAGTCCAAAACTTTGACATGACCAAATGATGATGAGGATGTGGAGCAACAGGAACTCTCATTCATAGCTGGTGGGAATGTAAAATGATACAGCCACTTTGGATGAAAGGCAGTCTGGAAATTTCTTATAAAGCTAAACATATCTTACCATATGATCCCATGGTCATGCTCCTTAGTATTTACCTATATGGGTTGAAAACTTATGTCCACACAAAAACCTGCACACAAATGTTAATAGCAGCAGCTTTATTTATAATTGCCAAAGCTCAGAAGCAACCAAAATGTCTTTCAGTGGTGAAACAAACTTTGGTACATCGACACAGTGAAATATTATTCAGTGATAAAAAGAAATGACATGGAGGAATTTTAAATGCATATTGCTAAATGTAAAAGGCCAATTTGAAATTAAATACTGTATGATTTTAACTATATGGCATTTGGAAGAGGGTGGCTAAATAGGTGGAGCATGGGATTTTTTTGGGCAGTGAAACTGTTCTGTATGATTCTGTAATGGTGGATGCATGTCATTATACATTTATCCAAACCTGCAGAATATATAACACAAAGAGTGAACCCTAAAGTAAACTATAGACTTTAGTTAGTATTGTAATAACATTGGTTCATCAGTTGTAACAAAGGTACCACACTAATGCAAGATAGTAATAGGGGAAGGTATGTGTGTGGTGGGGAGAAAGGAAACATGGGATTCTCTCTACTTTCTACTCTTTTTTTTATAAACTTGAAACTTAAAAAATGTCTATTGTCAACTCTAATTGGAAAATAAAAATAAAAGAAAAGGTTTAAGACAAAAAAAGTCTTATTGATAAAAAAGGAGATACACACATGCCTATACATTTAAATTTCACTTGCTCCATAGGATACTCTTAATAAGTAGAGCACAGCTAATATTTTTCTAAACTCTGTTTTTCAGAGAAATGTACACATACCTGATGTATAAACAAAACATTTACTTGATATTTGAGGGTTTTTCCCCCCGAGGCCATTTATCGAGTATATACTCTTTGGTAGATGCTTTTCAGTATTCTCATAATTTGTTTTATTTAGTTTGAAGGAGGCACTCTCACCCCATTGCACAGGGTAGAAAGCTCTGGTCCATGAGTGGAGTGGCAAAGTTGCTGGTACAGGCATACCGCAGAGATAGTGCGGGTCATAATCTCTGCTGGTGGAGGGTCTTGCCTTCAATCTGTAAAAAAAACCCATGACATCTTTGAAGAGTAGTAAAGCAGAGCACAATCAAACGAGGCATTCCTGTACTAGATTCTAAGCCTGTCTGACTCCAAAGCCTGTGTTCTGTCATACGGCCTTTGTAATTACATATGTTTTGAAATAGCTAAAGTTTATTCCCTAACATAAGTGTAAGTACCTTTAGAGAAAAAAAATATTATTGCAAGATATTGTCTAGGTTTGAATCTTGGCTCTACTCTATACTTTTGCTTTGTGATTTTAATTAGGTTATATTCTTTATGCTCTAGATTCCTTGTTGTGTTAAATGGAGGCAGTAATTGATGAGGTAGTATGTGAAAAGCTCTTAGAACAGTGTCTGGTACAGAATTAGTTCCATTAAATGTTAGCTATTAGTAGTGGAATATTTTCTCATTTTATAGATAAAGGAAACTGAGACCCAGGGAAATTAAGTAATTTTCTGAGTCATATAATTTTCTAAGGTCACATAGCTAATAAATGGTGAAGTTGAGGGGGTTTTTTATTATTTATTTATTTATTCATTCATTCATTCATGGCCAGAATTTTATCCAGTAAGTTAACCATTTTTTAAAAGAGAAGCTCTTTAAAAACATGTTACAGTTTCTCCCTATCTGCTTACAGTCTCCCATATGTAATTCAACTTTTTTTCTCAGATTGATACAGTAGGGGGAAAAGCCTAGGGCTATGATTTAGATTCTGGACCAGGCCTTGTCCCTGATTAGTTGTGACCTTAATATTTCTGATTGTAGTTCTTTTCTAAACTGAGGAGGTGGGTGGAATTGGGCCAGGTGATTTCAAAGTTCCTTTCATAGTACCAAAAAATAGGATTCTGAGATACACTGCTTTTATCATGAATTACCTCACTATAATATCCCGAAGTTCCCAAAGCTTCTTGATGTATGCGTAGGGATGGTTACACTGTGCTAAATGACTGAAGAGTGCTGTGCTTTTTATATTGGTCATCCACGATTTCTCCACCACATCAACTTTTTTTTAGCATTTTTCCTGCTTTTTCTCCTTTCACTCTACTTTCTTAATATGATTTATTTTATTGCCTTTACTTTTTTTACAGAGTGAAGTTTGTGGACTTTCAGTCCTCAACTGAACGTATAGCAATCCTTTTTGGCTACTAGATTCACAGCTAGTTACTGAATGGTTGAATCCCCTAGAATGGAGTAGGGGTGAGAATGAGAAATACCAAAGACTAAATTAAATTGTGTGGTACGATCTTTCTATAGAAGGTATAATTTTAGTGACAAAGGATCTTTGCAATGTCTTATACTGTGGGATCATGCTTTAGTTTGTATCTTTATTGTATAAAAGGATCCTATGAGGTATAGCATCTTCACAATCCCTCTTTACCTTGATGTGATATGTGTAATAAAGTAAGTTCCATTAATTCAGTTACATAACCCATTTGTTTGTTTGTTTTAGTCAAGCTTCACTAGCTTATTTCAGGTGGCTTTTTTAACCAGAGTCAGGGAAGTTGGTTATAGGATATGATTAGTTTTGCATGTAGGTCACAGCTGAGTATCATTTGACTATAATTGTGGGTCTTTTTTTTTTATTTGCGATATTATATAGAGTTAAATGTCATACCTGTAACTTTCCTGATCCCAAAAATTCAAAAAGGATTTTTTTCTTTAAGAGAGTATGGACTGTGTTAGGAAACTTATAGAAAAAGAATAAGGAGGTTTCCTTATTTAAAGGGAATTAAAAAAAAGATGCTGAAATGAGGAAACTGTGTCTTTGTGAGTTCATGTACTCTGTGGTGTGTAAATTACTCCTGATACCTACATAGTTAAAGTATGTGTTCTATTTTGATGCTCACTCTCTAGTTTTTTATTTTGATTTTTTTGTAGCTAGGCTTATTAAGGATTTCATCAGTGATTAGAAGAGTTTACTTTTACCCTATCTGGAATAAAATCTCATAAAGGTGGAACAAAGGGGTGATGAGGCCTTTGGACAGAAATATACAGTAGGATCCTGGCCATAGTCATCCATGGGTGATGAAGTCAGATCTAGTGAATATGCAGGCATCTGACATAACAGTGTATGATAGGTTGAGGGGGAGTAGGATCTCAGGAGTTAGGGGATCAGAGTCAAAAAAGCATTCTGAATTTTAGGTCTAAAAATGATTAAAGAAAAAACATTGTGTCAACATGTGCTGTCTGTCTGATGGCAGTATCAAATGGAAAAGCCTCATGGTTGCAGTCAGTGGTGATGTTATATTTTCAGGTGTCTTATCTGCTTTTTGGATAGGTCTAACTAATACTAATTTCAAGTAGAAAAATCTCAAGGTTAATTGTAACATATTGCCAACAATAGCAGTATTACTTTTTAAGGTGGTACTTTTTTACTGAATCTGTGTTTGTTAATATATATTTATCATTGAGAGCGAGTTAGCCAGCTGCCACATGTGGCTACCCAGGAGGCTTACTTTTCTGGCCATATCACTTAGGCTCTTTCTTGGGCCCAAACCTTTAAATGATATGTTAGCCTTTTGTTAGAAATGAGGTAGTTTTCCTTTATAAAGATTGTTACTTTTTAATCCACAGCATGTTTATAGGCTCCACACTCAGATACGAAACTAATTGTGAATAAGCATTTTTGAAAAGTTATTTTTCTTCTTCTCTTGTAGGTGTAATCCAGAGAACAGTCTTCAGACATTTTTGCTGTATTGACTCTGAGGTGTCAGGGGACTCAGGCTTATGAGGAGGTACTGTCACACAAAACAGTGTCTAGTGAAGACCACAAGGAAGAGGGGAAAGGATCGGAAAAAGAAGCTAAAACACTATAGAAAACCATGGTAGGTTATTATTTGTGTGCCTTAAATTACAAAAGATCTCAGTCATTTCACATTGGAAGTGTTAACAGTGAGGTCAAGTGAAAAACAATGATGTTAACTTTTGGCTCCAGTGCATCAAATAAAGATGGCACTCCACTGTTTAGGCGAAGCAGATGAGTTCAGATTTATTATGAGCCCTTTAAACCACAAGATGGAGCCCCATGAGCCTGCAGGCCATAAATTATTAAATACAAAGGAGGGAATGCTCATAAATAATATTTTCTAATAAAACTGGCATTAGCAAACTGATACAAATGGCTAGGGTGACCTTGAACTTGAAATTGTGTGATTTTCTTTAGTCTTCTACCTGAAGTTTAATTTTTTCCTATAGAAATTAAAAATCCTGAATCAGTCTCTAGTATTGTGAATGGCCGTAGCAGTTTATAAAATGTGTATTTAATTTGAAAAGCCACCTTTTCCCACATGCTTTTAAAATAATGGGGTCAAATTGGTGATTGTAGTGGGGGAAACCTTGCTTTTTGTAGAAAATTTATACTTTGAATTTGAGATTTTAGGTGAAATCATAACCTGGTGCCTAGTTTTTTTTTTTTCGATTGGTAAAATATACTGAGTTTTTTTCTCTTAGTATTTTCGTTCTGGAGGCTGTTGTGTGAATTTTTTCCCTTAGTATAAGTGAGAAAAGGCTTAAAAAAGATGTTGTAAGTGGGAGAAAAAGCACAAAAATATTAATCATCAGTATGTTTGAAATATATTGTTTAGTAAGTCTGGTGGTGTTTCTTTAAGTGTTGTTTGATTTTAAAAAATTTTGTTCCAGGGATTATAACAGTTTTCTCTTGAGAGAGAAAATTCTAATATTTTAGTTTTGGATGATGGGGAAAAATTTTAACTTGGGATTTTCTCTGTCATTTAGTTTTATGGTGAGATATTAAAAAATGACACTGACTTGTTCCCTCCCATGTGAATTATTTGCCTCTTTAGCTCATTTATCTATTACAGTAGTGATATTCTTCTAATTTAAAGAAAAGCTTTATACGTATTATTGGTCATAGTTGATGAAAATTCCTTTCCTAGTTTACTTATGTTAAATTTAGCTCAGTTTTTTGGTTCTAGGAATTTTGTGTTTTTACATAATTTGTTTGGTAGGTATTTTCCAATTTCTCCTATTCTTAGGTCTCAGATTTGAATGAGAATGTTCCGTTTCTGCATAGTTCTTCCAGTCTGATTTTTTAATACTTAAAAAAAAAATCTATTTGGAGCTTATTTGGGTAAATAAGATCACCCTCCATTTTTTTTTAATATTGTTTATTGAGTTCTTTCACCATTGTTTTATGATGCTGTCACATCCAGTTAGTTCTTGGATTTAACATTGGTAGTCAGTGTTATTTGTGAGAGAAACACCAAAGGCTTGTGTTATGTAGCAACATGTAGTTTAATTATGGTGAGGCCAGTGTGTGGGGCTGAGTAATTTAGCTGACTAAGTAATTTAGTAACTCATCATAAAACTAAATGACAGAGGAAATTCCAAGTTAACATTTTTCCCTACCATCCAGAGCTAAAATATTAGTAGAATTTCTTTTCTAAAGAGCAAGCCAACTAAGAACAACTTACCATCTCTAATTCATTACATGGCTCTCTGGTTTTCTTGTTACTTGTTTTGAGATATGTGAGTAAATCTCATGAAGTGATTAGAGTTTGTTTCTTTGTGGCAAAAGACTCCAGCTGGGAAACTTGTTGTGGACTTGGAACAGGAAAGAAATCTAGACAGAGATGACTTTTATCTAAGAAAAAAGGAATTTTTGTGATTGTTTTGAGTCTTTTTATTATATAATAATTTAATAATTCAGAGTTTCAAAGAATTGCTTACCTTTTTAGTTATAGTTTGCTCATTTTATAAGGAACAGTGATATTGTGGTATTAATTTTCTAGTGTCCAAATTAATATAATTTTTAAAATATTGATATTCAAACAAAAATAGAGTAACACTGATAAAGAATTGTGAACATTTTGTGGTAAAGACTTTAAAACAAATATTTACCGGCTACTAGCACATAATTTCATGTGAGTGAAGACACTGTAGCCACCCTTTAGATGGAATACTTTTTGGCTTTATGGAAACTCACCAAATTATTCTTGTTCATTTCGCTTTGTACTGGTGTAAGTGTCTTCTTGGTATTTGTAAATTGGAAATATTCAAAGGTTTTGACATGTGACTCATGAGTGTAAAGGATCTACTCTATTAAATTTTCATGAAATTCATTCTATTTCTAGGCTCTAATCTGCTTCACTGACTTCTGAGCCAGCATGTAATTTTAATTACTGCTTTTTAAATTTTTGATATTTTGTTTTAGCATAATGATACCACCCATCCATCTTTGTAGAATATTTCTTGATACTTTTATTGATTTTTTTCCCCCAAGTGAGCTTTAAAATTATTTTTGTTGAGTATTGACGGGATTTCGATTGAGAATGTGATACATTTGTAAATTAGTTTGGGAATTTGATTCTTCTGCAATATGTATTTTCCCTGTTTTGGAATTTGGAATGTCTCCTATTGATCTATTCTAAAAATTAAAGCCTCATGCCAAAGTTTTGAATGCCAAATAGTAAACAGTATTCTCATGTCCGTAGTTTTTCTAGTGTTCATGCATAACGTTGTATTTTGTATTGTTATTGTATTAGGAAAGCTCAGTTTTTCCAGGTACAAATATCTCCAACAGTTTAGCAAGGAGAACACTGAAGACTGGGTATCATGAGTCACCATCATGCATTTCCAGATACTCTATTCAAGCTAGAAAGTATCTGTTTCTCACAGATGATGTGTGATATGGGTGACCTTTTTGAAGTGATATTCAGAACACATAGATTCAGCTAAAAGGTAGTGTCTACATATGTATTACCAAGTGTGAACTGGGCAAACTTTGCCAAAACATGAAGGAAAGATCTCTAATTTCCTGGTGTATTTACCAGAATGGGGTTTACTTCCTATTCCTGAGCAATTTTTTTTACTGTCTCAATGTTAACTATTTCACAACAGTTTGACAATTAATGCTATGACTTAAATATAGTTGTATATCATCTTTTTCAGGTAACATTTTTTAAATTTTAAGTAATTGTTTTCTTTTTCCTTCTGACAGAGATCTATTAGATCCTTTGCCAATGATGATCGCCATGTTATGGTGAAACATTCAACAATCTATCCATCTCCAGAGGAACTTGAAGCTGTTCAGAATATGGTGTCTACTGTTGAATGTGCTCTTAAACATGTCTCAGATTGGCTGGATGAAACAAATAAAGGCACAAAAACAGAGAGTGAGACAGAAGTGAAGAAGGATGAGGCCACAGACACCTACTCCAAGTGAGTGTGGCCTGACCTTCATGGCACTTTACAGTAGCACCCAGAAAAGTCTGGGGTCCCATCCCACTGGGTTACATTTGGTGTATGGTATTCTTTGGGTTTTCTCAATCATATGATTGTTAGCAAGGAAGTAAATGTTTGTGAAATTTTTTAGTTAAATTTGAAAGGAAAACAAGAAAGGAATAATGATTAGATCAGAAAAAGATGGACCTGTGCAGGATGGCCTTGGAGAGTGCACCAAACCGTTTAAAATCTTGTCTTTTGGAAGTTATGATATGTCATCTAGTTCATGTGTTGGTTCAATCTCCTAAATTTGGAAATAAATGGTGTTTTTTGTTTCTGGGACAATCATAAAATTTTACCAGGTTTTTTCAAACATTAGTGTAGAAGAAAGAGTGCAGGAAAATGTATTCTAAAGATATTTTTGACTGTTGTTTACCTTATTGATTCCCAGGATCCAGCTCACTCTCTTCCATATAGCGAAATGAAAGAAGGCCTAATGGGAGCCAGACCCTTCAACAGTTATAGCAGAGGAGACTCAATGCTGTAACAATAGTAAGAGATTAGTGAGATGAAGCTGGTGATAACTGGAGTCAGATCGTGAAACTTTTTATGACATGCTAAGCTTAGAGTTATTGTTTTGAGCAATGTCACTAGGATTAGAATAAGTGTATGATTCACTTTGAAAGATGAAGCTCATTTAACTGTGCTGTATTAATATGATTGAGAACATTGGCTGAAACTTGTAAATTGAGGATAGAGGTTACAGAAGTTTTTTTTCCAGCTTTAATTCTAAATCAATGTGATAAGTAGATAATAGTGGGAAAGTATTGATAAATTGATTTCTTCATAGAAAGATAGTGTAACCTTTTCATTTTCAGATGAAAGATAATCAGTATCAGTTTTCAGTTGAAGGACATAATTTCTTTGTTAACTATTTATAGGTAATGTATAAATTGTATCTCATTGTAGTTTTGTCAGTTTCAAGGTCCTTGGCAGTAATTCAGTTTTTCTGCATATGATGGCTTTAAAAAAGATGCTGTCAAATCTTGGAGTTGTTGTTACCATTAGTATTATCCAGTAATCTTGTTCTGTATATCATAGCCCCTGTGCAAGTAAAATAGACGTATGCTCCGTATTTAAATTGTACTTTGGAATTGTTTATGCCCTTTTAAACTTTTTTTGTGTGTGTGATAAAATATATAACATAAAATTTGCCATTTTTATCATTTTTAAGAGGGGTTTCATTTTTCAGTGGAGTTCAGGCCTTTTTAATACATCTTCTGTTTGTTCTCAAGGCTGGGCAGACTTTTGGAAAGGGCTCCAGTAGACTTTTGCTTAATTGGTTCAGGTTACTGTGTTCTATAGGTTTTTGTTTTAAAGGTTTCAAAAAGATAACGCACTGCACATGTTTGTTTGGATTTTTAATTATACCTCTATGTGTAGATGCTCCTGATTGTCTCTGTAAAGTCTTTCCAATTTGTGGAACAGTCATAGGTTGAGTGCTCGTCTGTGATTCTTCCCACGTGGCAGATCTCAAGTTGTGCAGCATTGTGCCCTTACTTTGTATAAACCAGAGGCAGGCACATCTTCAAGAACAAAGCTGCGTTTGATAATAGATGTGTATTGCACTCCTGGTATATACTGAGTACCACAGAAGGCACAAAGAGATGTGATGGCTAGTTGATATTTATTAAGCACCTTCTATTGCCAGGCGCTGTTAGGCAGGTTTTACCTGTGCACTCTTATTTTACCTTTTTATAAACTGACTCAAAAGTCAAAGTGCACAAGTTCCCACCATTTATAGTGTTAGGAATATTAGGACTCTGTTATGAATTTTAAGTAATTGTCTGTATTCGGATCGCTTGCTTTACAGTGCCTTCTGTATTCAAATTCATTGCTGAAATACGAGAGTAAATCAGGACTTAGTTCCTCTGCTCAGTCATGCTGTCTTCTATATAAGACCAAGTATATTATAATTATACAGAATTTAGTAAGTGAGCTAACAATGGCTACCATTTCTTGAGTGCTGCTACTGTACTAGATTACATTTCACATTATCATACAATAAACCTAGTCTGTTATTATCCTCCTCCTCTGCCCCCATTTATTTATGAAATTTCCACTTCTTCAGATTTACTTATGAAAAAAAAAGTGACTCAGAATCATTAACAAACTTTAACTTGGTCACTGAGTGTGTGTGGAGCCAGGATTTGTATTCTAGTCTGTCGGACTTCAGATCCAGTTTTTATAGCATCTTTGTTTTAATTTCCCATAACTAAAATGAAAGTACAGAGCAAGGAGATATGCTGGTTCTAGAGGTCAGAAAAAACTTTATGAAGGAGGTAGCATGTGTGGTAGGTTTAGAGGATGGGTAGGAGTTTGGTAGGCAGTGAAAGTAGAAGAAAAAAATCTCAGCAAAGATTTAGGTGTGAGAAAGTATAGAGACCATTTGAAGTATTAATAGCTATTGTTTATTGAGCTATTAATATATGCCAGATTCTGGGCTAAGTTCATTACTTAAATGATAGTCTCAGTACCACTTTGAGATGAAAGTATTATTACCTTTTTACAAATGAGAACACGAGCTGAAAAAGTCAAGTAATTTGTCCAGTGTTACACAGTAAGTAGCAGAGCCAGGATGTAAATCAGGAAGTCATGCTGTCTCCTAAATTGCCTCCCAAAATGCTAAGTATCTAAATGTGCAGTGGGACACCAGGAAGATAATAGGCGGAGTGCCATCCGTGTGGTACTTTTGAAGATTATTCTGGTTGCAGTATACTGTGTATAGTAGATTGGAGATGGCAGAGGTTAGTTGATAAGGACAATGAAAGGAGGTTATTGAGGTAGGTTAGGTGAGGGGTAATGTGAGCCTGAAAAGAAACCAGTTTGAAAGCAGTGGTTCAAGGGTGCTGTGGATGGGGAATTTATGAACTATTATTAGATTTGGGAGAATGAGAAGATGAGAAGACAGGGATGCAGAAGGAAAAAAAATCAAAGATGACTGACTGTATTCTTAATATCAAAAAGTCTCTACACCTGGGTCACTGCTTTAAAATGCTTTTTGTTTCTTTCTATACTTTTACACCCTTATAGTTTTTCACTGATTTATGGTTTATTGAATCTCTGAGGTGTCCCAGGCACCCATCCAGTGATCAGATTTCTTATAATTAATTTACTGTGTTGTTTCTACAACCACAATGTTTCTCCCTTCTTTCTCTAGTTCATTCTCCGCTCCACTGACTTCAGCCCAACTCTGCTGATTCTTTACCTCCAGTTAGAATGACCCTTCTTCCTACTAAACAAATCAAGGCTCTGCTGAAGTCAGGCTTTCAGGTTGCTTTGCTTGACCTCTCTGCTTTTAACCTTTCCCTCTTCTGAACTTGGGATGCAACCATAATAATGTAAAGAACCTGAGCTGTGGTCAAACCAACGAGAATTTGAATCCAGGCTTTGCCATTTTACTCTCTCTCTGAACTTGAACAATTAATTAGCTTTTCTGAGATTCACTTTTTTTTTTTTTTGCTTTTCAGATGAAGGTTTATTGTGAGGTTTAAGTGAGAATTGTGGCATACAGTTTGTTTTTAGATGTTACTTTCCCTTCCCCTTGTAAGTGGGTTACTGCTTAACTGCTGTGTAAGCCTCAGGAGCAGGAGAGATTGGATATCCTTTCTGTACTCAGACACTTGCTTACTTAACTGCTCAGCTGTTAATTTTCACTTGTAATTAAGGAAAACGAACCAATAAGAAACTTTTAATATTGAAATTAAGGATAGATGTTAACATAATTCTTATGTACCACTCATGACTTGATGTCCTTTGAGTGTGTTTGTTCTATTAGCTACTACTGGATTTGGAATGCATATTCTGGCCAATTATCTTTGGTCTGTACCTTCTTTCCTCACCTCTTTGCTTTTATCACATTATTCTGCTTTTCCCATAAACTTCTGTGGACTCCTGGAATGATACAGCTGGAAGGGACAAGCCAGGGCTCACCTGGCTGATGGCCATTTGACAGTTATGGATGCTGACTCAGCAGGCACCACCGGCAGTGGAGTCCAGGGCTTTTAGAGTTCCACCCCAATGTTCTTTGTCAGTATCCCGTGGTGTTCATGTTTCTCCCAAATTCTTTAATTATCAACAAAAAGATAATAGGAATTTTTTTACAAATTTCAAAAAGTGTTTAAGGGGATACAGTATTTTTGGATTTTCCCAAGTAATATAGATGTAATGAAAAATGAAAAGATCTATGGACTGAAATATGCTCCCTATTGATTCCTTGGGGAAGATACTTTATGAGGCTTAATTTTGTGGAATTTTGGATATCTGGATTTATATATTTCCATATCAGTTTGTAAGGATATCCAGGTAGCCAAGTAATGATTAAGTTTTAGTTTGGGAAATAGGTTGTAAAAGTAATCATTCAGACTTTTATTTTTAGGGATCAAGGTGGTCGGACATTGTGTGGTGTAATGAGGATTGGCCTGGTTGCAAAAGGCTTGCTGATTAAAGATGATATGGACTTGGAGCTGGTTTTAATGTGCAAAGACAAACCCACAGAGACCCTGTTAAATACAGTCAAGGATAATCTTCCTATTCAGATTCAGGTGAGTACAGTTCAATTGCACCTCTAGGAAAATTTGTAAAAAAGGTGAAAATAGGTAGTTTCCTTGATGAATTCAATAACAAGAAATAGGTAATAAATAGTAAAGGATAGATACAGACAAAAGGATTACTGATACTCTGGGTCACTGACTCATCTGTCACATTTAAAGCAAATTTCTGGAGATTAGCACTCAGGATATATTTACCAAATTGAGATGGCTACCAAGGTACAGCCTTATCATTTTCAGGTGTATCTTGATGAGAGTCTTCATGTTTTCCAACTGCCTTGTACGATGGTTAGATAGATCCATTACTAGAGATATTTGGGTAAAGGTACCCAAATAAAATGAGGTCTCTCAGCATTATAAAATACCTGGAAGGGTTGGTATAATGCAGAAAAGAATTGAATGATCAAAAAAAGCCTGGACAACTGGAGACTTTCATAGATGATAAATTTTAAAATTGAAGAAGCAGTTAATTCACCCATTCGTTCCGTTAATGGAAAATCACTTTAATTCCTTGTTTCCAAACCTTTTTCACATTGGGATGCATTTAGAAAAATTTAATATTGGCATGCTTCCTGGAGGATGTTGCTGAATGCTGGGAGCACCCCAGGGCTGCAGGCAACCAGTTGGTACCCCTAGGACCCGCTCTGCCAGCTGCTCCGAGGGCCAATTTCATCACAATTGCGAAGCTGTAATCATCTTTCAGTTTCAGATGTCTTATCTCTGGTATAATTAGCTTATAGCTTTTTGATGATTTCATTTCAGTTAGCCCTTATATTCATGTCACATGAATAGATATTAGTCCACAAGGTCCAAACTTTGAGTTGTTGAATGCACTCTTTTATTTTGTTGGTTTCTTTTATTTGTATTTCTTCTAAAAAGGCTCTTCCCCCTACTCCCAAGTAATAGGAATTTTAAACTGTTTTTTTTTATTAGCTTTGTTAGTAGATCATTTTCTTTATATTCAACTGATCTTCAAAGCCATCTTCCTGATTTTTTTTTAATCTATCATTCTTGACAGTCAGATTTGTGTTATGAGTTGACACATTCCCCTATATTAATTTTTAGAGCACCTGTTTTATCAGACTGCCTTAGATCTTAAGTTATTTTTTAAGTGAACAAATGAAGAAAATTTTCTGGACTTTCATAGGGTTAAATTTCTTAAAAATTTTAAAAAATACTTTTGCATCATACAGGGAGGGAAAGTGGAAAGCAGCATGGAGTACAATAAAGCTTAAGAAACGGCACACTTAGTAACCGGTTTCTGGCCAAGTATACTTTTTGTTTAGAATGTTAATAATATTCCTTTTGTTTTCATTATTTTTAAATTGCTTTAAAATTTAATCTCTATTTCTGTATTATAGTGAACGTTTTACTCTTTATAATAAAGTAATAATCAAACAGTTGGACATATTTTCAACCATTTCACCCCCCTTTCTGTTCCCTTTCGTTAAGTCCTGTTTCTTATAAGACTGGTCAGAGTCTTCATGTGTCAGTGTGGGAAAAGGGCTGAGAACCAGTGGTGTAATAAATCGTTCTTATTCTGAAAGTCTGTCACATTTCTCCAGTATTACAGATGCAGGAGATTGGGCCAAGCTTTCTCAGTGCAGATCACAACTATGTGAATTCTGCATTTTTTCTCTCCTGAGTGAGGGTATATTTCTGGCCACCACAATTTTAAAATGCTCTTGTTGAGCTAGCAAGTGTTCAAGGGAAGGGTGCAGGAGAGAGTGCAGGCTGTGTAAACCATTTCAAATTTAAAGAGACTGGGGCTTTTTAGGCTAGAGGAGATTAAACCAGACATAGATATCTTTAGGCAGGGCTTCTTGGAGAAGGTTAAGGAGGCCTGAACTCTTAAGATAATGGAAATTATGAGAAACATGTTTCAATTTAATATAGCCAATATAATTATCCAACAGTAAAACCAACTGCTTTGTATGATGGTTAGATAGGTCCATTACTAGAGGTATTTGGGTAAAGGTACCCAAATAAAATGAGGATATAATTGTACACCAATCTCAGATTAAATTGTATACATGTACAAACACATATGCCCACATACATACATGTAAGTTAACACATTATTACTAATAATAATTTCAGAAAATTAGTTTAAGGGTGATTTCTGCCTTTATTCCCTGTTTACCCTTTGTTTTCTTGACATTTGTAGGGAAAACCAATGCTGATGTGATATGATCTTATTTACCTAGATATGATCTTATTTACCTATGAGTTAAAAAGCTTTTTTTTTTCCTGAGCACTTACCAGAGCGAAACTTTCAGTTATCTAAGTACCTTAAGTGAAGTTGTATCATGCCTTTTCTCGACATATTCTTTTGAAGGGTAATTATAGAACTTCCTTGAGCAAGGGAGGAGAAGGATGACCCAAACAAGAAGTCACTTATAATTAGGCTAGCCCAAAACTAGCCTAATTATATCTGTTTATTACTTTAGATGTGTCTTATGGTGATCTGCATGTATAGTTGAAAAATTTAGTTTGACTCGTTCTCTGATAGACATCTTTAATTCTCTTATAGTCATAACACGAATGTGGGCAGTTTTCTGTTTTTTCTCTATATTCTGGTTCTGGTTTTTCCAGTCACTGCGTATCCTTTCCTGTCCTTGGCTTCTTCTATTCACAGTTAGATAACAAATTTTCTATTTTCTGTCTTTTTTGAAATGTTTAATTGTAAAATGTTATTTTTATGTAAATGGCTCTGAATTCTTTTAATGCACACTAACGAACAGAGACCCAGTAGAGTTTCCATTCAGCTATTTAGGTCAGGTAATAGATACTAAATTTTACCACCAAGAAAGGCCCTGTAGAATTTATTAAACTATATATTCAGTGTATAATAATATATTAAATATAACTTATATGACTCTAATTGGTGATTGAGGATGGCCATTAAATTACGTGTACAGTTGTGTGTTGAATGAAGCAATGCACATTTCCCTGTGGGTGTCAGGTGACTTGTCACATAAGGATAGGTCTCACTGGAATGATCTGAGTCCTATTGTTAGAGAAGGGAAGTTATTTATGCTCTTTTTTTTTTTTTGGCCAATGAGTGACTGTGCAGAGATTCTCTTTAAAAAAATCTACATAATCTTAAATTCATAAGTCCTCAGTAAGTAGGAGTTCCTTTTTAGGCTGTCTTATCAAAAAAGGTATTGGTTTAGAGTGCATTCCCAGTGATTTATTTTTCTACAGTAGTTCTCTGTAATAATTTATCCTTTATCACATAATGATGTTGGTATTTTACTTTCAAATATTAGAAAAAATAAATTTAAATACTGTTAATAATTACATAGATAGTTGACATCGTGGTTGCTTTTTGAAAGATGGAGAAAGAGAATTTGCTGATAAGGTAGGAGGGGAGAGAAATGTTACCCCTAAACTAAAGAACTGGTTAAGACTGTTGATCTCCTGGCACAGTATAACTAGTAGTTAATTAGTTTGAAAAATAAGGGGCAATCATCTTTTTTTTTTTTTTTGAGATTTTAATCTAATTGAGTGTTTTTGAAATCTTGGTGACTTTCAGAAACTCACAGAAGAGAAATATCAAGTGGAACAATGTGTAGATGAGGCATCTATTATAATTCGGAATACAAAAGAGCCTACACTAACTTTGAAGGTGATACTTACTTCTCCTCTAATTAGGGACGAACTGGAGAAGAAGGATGGAGGTATACACACACATATATATATACATATATTGGTTTTGTTTTTCTCGTAAAGGACTCTCTCTTGAATGCTATGTTAACTATGCTTTATGGTTTTAAGAAATAACTGTCTTCATTTGTTTTATGCTACTCATAGTATTTTAAACAACTTACATAAATCACAATATTTTGCAAAAATGTATACATTTGAAATATAAAATATGTTAATTCAAAAACCTGTGCTTATCATTTTGGTCTTAACTCTAATTTTTATACTATTCTTGTGTTCTGTTTTACTTTGTCTAGTATTCCATTGTTATTGGTGTCATTCAACCTATTCTATGTAGTTTTGCTTAGGTCTGATTTTAGGATTAAAAAAACAGTATTGTTTTCAAATTTATTCACTTACTTCAAATTACTCATTTGTACATTTCTCTTGACTTCTAATAACTAACCTTATAAGATTATTCTTTACCTAACTGCCCATGTGTAAATATGTTTTATAATGTAAGAGATATAAATTGGAGGATTGATTTTTTAGAAGTAAATAATCTTGAGTACATTTTTTTCTAGGAGGTTTGTGATCCTGTGACCATTTTGAATATGATATATGTGGGAATCATGCCTTAAACTAACTCTCTTCTGAAGTTAAAAAGAATTCCTGTATGGCAGTGCCATCCTTGTAAAAGTAGAGTGAGAAATCTATTCAGTTTTGAGAAGTAATGATGGAACTGGGCTTCTTTTTCTGATGTTTTTATACTGTCAGTTTGCTTGTTTCTGCCTCTCAGTCCTGTCCCGAGAAACTTGGCATGTGATATTTCTCCTGTGTCAGACCTTTGACCAACTGGCCCTTCTCTGTCATGACAGTTTAGAGGCAGTGTGGCCCATCTGGGCCAGTGGAGACTCCCTGTTGCTGTTTTTCCATCACTAGACGTTTAACAAGTCCCATTGCTTTCTCCCCTACCTGAAATACCAGTGCAGTAAGAAATATTGGTCAGTTTCTTAATTTACTTCAAGTCAATGATAAAGGTAGAAAAAGACATATCTCCCGGTGACGTTAGAAATTCAAGTTTTGGCAAGCATGACTTGTTAGGATCTCTTAAAGTAAAAGTGATAGACTCCTTTTAAAAATGTTTTTTTGGGGGGTAACTAAAATCAGCTATACCAAACCTAAGAGATATAAACTAGTTACATTTATGAATCATAGTTTAAAATTAAAATGCATCCAATCTATAATTGGGTTTATGCATGTACTTTTTTTTTTGCTGTATACAGTATCTCTAACACCTCTGTAGAACCGATTTTAAATGGCTTAATTTCTTTAACAGCTTTTCAGTTCACCATTAACTGTAGAACTATAAAATGATTTCTGAAGTATCAAGATAATTCTATTAATTCTGGTAAGCTGTGTTCTACTTGACCTCCTGGTATAAAACTAACCATTTCTAAGTATAGTTATAAATATGGGTATTATTACAGATTATTTGAGTATAGAGAGATGAGAAAGACTGAAGTTGCCAAAGACTAGATTAATTTTATGCTTGCTTGTAGCCATAGGCATTCTTTCCATTACTTCTTTGAAAGTATTAAGAAAACATCAGGCTTCTTTTTCTCCATGATTTTATTTCCTTACATGGGATTTTGTCACAGTTTTGAGTGATACCCTTAATAAGCTTAATCTGTTGCCTTTATAACTTGAATTTGTTCAGAGAAACAGAAAACAGATCTTTACTAGAAGACTAGTTATTATAGAATGGAATTGTGGTAAAGTAGGAGTCTGTTTATTTGAGATGTTTGGGTTACCAAAGGATCCCAAGACCTCTTTACAAGCTGGATCTCATCAGCTGGTGTTAACATGATTCTGTGGGATCAGGTAAGGTGAAAGAATCAGCTGGGATCTAATGTTTTATACATGTTACTTCCTGTCCTTTTGAATGGCAGAAAGACTTGCTTTGCTGTTGTCCTTAACCTCCCAGCCCTGTTGACTCTCTTTTTATCTCTCATGATTTGCTCATTTTGTCTAACCTGGGCTTTGTCAAAGACAGTTTTTTGATACCCGTTAGCAGTTTTGCATATTTCTTGGCAAGTCTGAGGATCCAGCATAACTGAGTATTTGAGACCTGGGCTGAAGAATTTTGTAGGGCGTATTACCTCACTCTAGACAGTTCCTACCCCCTTGATTCAGTTCTTTTCAGCTGCATGAGGCGAAAATGCAAGATTGGTTAGGGTTCCAGGAATTTCTAAAATATCCCTTTTTTAAAAAAATCATTTTCTTTCTCAAAGTTAAAAAAATACATTGTAACTTTTTCAAGGAGTATATTTCTATAGAATCTCAACTCTCCCCTCCTCACAAAACAGACTCTTCACAAAATGTATACATCTTACATCTTTCTCTTCCCTATCTTCACTTGCCACATACTTAGTTAAAATCTAAAAGAGAGGAAAAGGTGTGGTTGAGAGCAGAGACTGCTGGAGGACTGGAGCACATAGGGCATCACACCCTCTCCTCGGGGTTGCCTCTGTGGAAGAGGATCTAAGTACTCATTTAAAATCACTATTTACATTTTCATTGGCCAGAGTACATAGTGAATCTCTTTGGTATTGTTTACTATTTCACAGGTCAGATTTCTCCTGCACTGTCAGTCATCTCTCCATATTCTGACCCTTCATCTGTAGGCCCTGTAGAATAACGCTTCCACGTTACCACATGCTTTCTGCTAATGAAGGCGTGGGAGAAAAAGCACAGACCTTGGTGCCTGGCAGGCAGGTGTTTGATTCTTAATTCCATTAGATGCTATTTTGCTGTGTGACCTTGGACAGGTTTCTTCATTTTAAAATGTGGGTAATAAATACCTTAGAAAATTGTTTGAGGTTAAATGAGAGTTTATGTAGTACGACCTGTACAATACCCAGCACAACATAGTTGCTCAGTAAGTAGTGGTTGTCACTCAGCTTATGAGAAGGATTTACAGAGCAAACTCACCTACTTAAATTGCCTTGAGTTCACAGTGAGAGCTTGTGTACATGACAGGTCTGGAGAACTAAACATAAACACCCAGTAAAGTGTAGTATTGGAATCAGGATTCTGTTTTTGCTGCAGTGCTAATTTATGGGCTAATTTGTTACATAGCTTATGATTCATTGAGGGCAGGTGTCTTGTTCCCTATGCTCATTCTTTTTCCTTAGCACCCGGAATGGGACCTAATACATAGCAAGCAATCCAAAAAAATCTGTTAAATGAATTTTTGTAGCCCGCTTATTGTTTGATTAAATAGGACTGGTCTGGTGTGTAAGAAGCATTAACAGCGGGTATCTCAAAATTCAAGCTGTTAAGGTATTTTATAACTTACTGTTTTATAAGCAGTTTCTCATACACGATTATTTTAAGCCTCACAACAGCCCTATGAGGTAGATAATTGCCCTGTTTTATAAATAAGGAAAGTATTACATTTTACCCAGTGTGCTGGATGGGTAGGAAAACTGCAGAGACTCTTGTGGCTTAGGCTAAGACAAACCTCTGTTCTCAGTATTGGGGGAGATTTTCAGGGGTTCACAAAGAAGTTGCCCCAGAGTTCCTTTTCATATATATATTGGTGCCAGTACAAACTTCTGACATGTCTCGACAGAAGTTTGCTGGTGTGAATCCTGCTAGGCAAAGGCATTCTTCACAGTGCGGAGATCACAGCTGGGATTATAACAATGCTGCAGGCTTTACTTTCCTGCCTTCCCCAGCTGCTAGACCTATACTATCCAGTGCAAACCTTTAGCCATTATCTTTCCAGTGGCAAGCTTGTCTGGTGAGCCGTTGAAAAAGTCATATGAGTGACATTTCTACTATAAATTAGAACAGTACTCTCTTTGACTTACCTTACTGCTATGTTCTACGTTCACCTGTGCACAATTGCCTGATGTTTTGCATGGATAGTGGCTTGTGGCATAATGCCTACTCTCCACAAAGCCCCCAGGAACTGAGAGAAGGGGCTGCCAGGAATTTTCAAGCTAACTAGAAAATTCTATCAGCATGAACTCAGTAGCTAGCTTCATCCAGATTGTCAAAGAGGCATTCATGATAACCCAGCTCAATTAGTTTACCTTCAAAGAGCCCAGGTTCCAGACATATAACTGCTGTTTAACACAGTCATGTGCTGGCTTTTCTCCACCCCATGTCCAGGCTAGTGTTTTTGCTAACAGGCAGAGAGTTAGAGTGCATGTAAGGAATTAAGAGAAACTGACCAACATTTCCTGTAGTACAGTGTGTTTCCGGTCACCGATCTAACCTCTAACCAAACAAAGTTAGGCATAATAGACTTCTTTTCCAGTGCTTCCATTGTTCAGAATGTTTTATGTACCTTCATGCCCTGATGCCAGGTGACTGAACATTAAATTTTTAACAGCTGTTTTTCTTTGCTTTAGGCATTTTTGTTATTCCCCAAGCCCATCCCCTGTGCTATTTCTTATCTGTTTTACTGGTCACTGTTGAAAAAAAATGAAATGGCTCACAGTTTAATTGTTTCTAGTTTAAAGACTCCACGGTGCCTTTTTATCAGAAAACTTTTGCTTCCTCACAAAATTGAAATGCCTCCATTAAAGTTCATACGGAAATGTTTACCTTGAGATTCTGCTATGAGAAGTAACAATTCTATGATTGCCACATTAAGTAATTTATTTTTCTTAATGAAAAGATATAAAACTGTATATTATTAATATACAAAGGAAACAGGGAAGCAGGGCTTACCAACAATACTGTAGTGCCATGTGAATTTACATTGTTTGAAAATAAGAAACTTTGAAGAAGATAAAATGAGATGAATTATTCCATCTCCTCTGCTGTGTCCCACCTCATGAATATTGAAACATTCTGGATCTTTTGACTTCTTGACTATCAGCGCATGAAGAAACATTCTGAGGGTGATGTCAAGGGGAGTCCGGTGCAAGTCTTCTGTTCACCGTTGTCCCTTCCATCTCTTAGTAGAAGCTACTGTCTCCAAATGTTGACTGTCTGTAGCAAGCTGATGCCTCTACTGTGTTTTTAAATAAGAGTTTGTGGTTATAAGAGTTTGGGGATGAAAGAATTTAAATATTTTTCCATCGTCCCTCTTTAAAAAATACCTGTTACGAGGAGCATAAGGTGTTAATTTTCTAAGCTCTGACCATTGGACGAAAGTACCAGAGGTTATAAAAGAGTTTTGGTTTGCCTTGTCTTTTCCTATCTAAATCTCCTCTGCCTCACTCCTCTCTTCTATTGCCCCCTCATCCCGACACTCCTACTTGGTAAGATGATAGAATAAAACTTAGCTTGCCTTACTCTTAAAGATTGAAATCTTAATAAATATGGTCCATATCTTTTCTTGGGATTACAGTACTTAGCAGTCAGTCAACCTTTGTCATGTCTAACTTTTAAAAGATTCTAATCATTTATAGTAATTTGTTTTATATGGTATGTGAGCTTTACACAGATGCTTGTATTGACCACAGTTAAAACATTTTGACATAAAAACATTAAAATGAGTTAGTTGTATGTTTCGTGACATTATAAAGACAGAATTGAGCAAGTCCAGGAACTAGGTTGCCTATGAATTGAATACCCATAGTATATTTGTTCATGTTTGTAAACCCACACTAATCATTCTTTTTGAGGCTTCTCATTTTATGAATACAAGGGGGTAAATGAGACCCTGTGTTGTGAATTTGTCAGCCGAGGTTAATGTGAAACAATGCAAATATCTGGTGTGGAGCTCGCCTGGTCAGAAAATAAGTGTGTAGCACTTCAGCCTTTAGTGCTGCAGCCAATAAAGAGAACCCAGTTTTTCCTCTAATAGATTTGTTTTCTGTCAAGCATTATGTCTTCAGTTTTAGTTAATGGCAGTCTATGAATTAGAATTTATAGTAAATTTGCTGTAACAGAATCTCATAGTAATTGAGGAAATCAAAAAGTATCAATTATCTTGTCTCTTATTTAAAAGCATTTAGATTATATCAGTTGGCCCACACAAACATACTACCAAGTCTGATTATCAAGATTGTACTAGGAAGAAGGGTTGGTGGACCCTGACATTAAGAGTTCTTAAAAGAAAATGATGAACCTGACTTAATTGGATTAGAGAAAGAATTACTCCCCAAGAAACATTTATATATGTTGTAGACATTTAAATAATAATGCACCAAGTCTTCACAGATTTTAAAATCCCACTTCCTAGTAGCTTACAGGAAATACATTTGGCTCTCTGAACTTGGATTTAGTATCATGTGACATCTTCTCAAATACGGATTTTTTAATTAATCACATGTTAATTTAACTTTGCTGCCATAGGCCATCTAATCAACTTTAAAATGTTAAAGCAAGTCAAATAGCTGTAATTAGATACTATTCTTTGCTGCCTTTTTTTTTTTAAACAAAGGTATGTAAAACTTGAAATGTATTTTAATGTGTTTTATATTTGTAGTTTTAATAATATTAGTTTAGAAAAGAAATAGTGAGAGAACTCCAAGGTGACACTTGAAGTGCTCTCATCAGTGGGGTAAAGTTTCTATTTAATAGTTATCTTGTTAGATAAATTTATTTTGTTATAAAAAATAAATCACCATGCTCAGTGTAGTCTTAGTATATCTCAAATTGATTACATTAGAGAGCCCTAATTTTCTTTAAAAATTGATTAGTGATTAAAATTCCTTCTATAAAAAATAATTATTATTGCTATTGAACCCAGATTTCCACTTTTTGCACCCTGCCAAAGGAAGAAGTGCTATGTACCTATTTTGTGCCCTTTGATGTTATATATATGCTTAATAAGATCCCAGATTGTATGTAGCAGTGGTCAGTGATTTGTTTACCGAGCAAATGCCTTGGTGCTCCTCATGTACTCGTGCACAGAATGGCTCTGACGACTGCTTACTGAGTAATAGAGTGCATGTAATTTTTTTAAAAAGCTACAAAGCTAAATCATGAAATCTTCTGGGAGTCTTATTAGTTCACACAGATGCTTCTCTTCTTTTTATTTTTATTACTTGGTGTTTGACAGGAACCCCTTGGTCAAATTGTATCTGTCTCTCTCTATCCCATTTTCCCATTAGAAAAGGTTGCGATGAAAGACCCTCCGGACTTATTGGACAGGCAGAAATGCCTGAACGCCTTGGCGTCTCTTCGACATGCCAAATGGTTTCAGGTTGGCTCTTCATTATTATCTTACTGTTATTGTAGCCTTGCGCAGGTTTCATTTGGAACACCTGCCACTTAGTGTTTTCTTAATGTTTAAAATGGGGATACTCTCTACCTTACATGGTTATTGTAGGAGTAAATGAATTAATTTAGGTAAAATGCTTAGTATAGCTTCTATAGTTGATGTTTAATTATCATATAATCCTTTTTTGGCTTAGTACTCTGAATTTCAAATGATGGTTTACAAAATACAAATAATGGGCGAGAAAAGTTAAACGTTAAGATAGTTGCCTGGAATGGGGCTGCCATGAGGCTCTATGAACAGTTTTAATAACAGGCTTCATTTATTTTAAAACCCGCCTATCTTTACTGTTTTTAATAGCTTGATTTTTTAGTTTGTTTGACAACTGATGACTGACTGGCTAATTAGTATTCACTTTAAAGAGCCTATCCATGATCAATATACTTTAAATGAAGAATGGATTTCAAAGGGATATTGGAATCATTTTGTTTGTTTTAGGCAAGGGCAAATGGATTAAAATCATGTGTAATTGTCCTTCGCATTCTTCGTGATTTGTGCAACAGAGTCCCCACATGGGCACCGTTAAAAGGATGGGTAAGTACTTAAATACAGTTAAAAGCAAATTCTGAAGCTATAGTCACAGGAAATCCTGCAGAAATTACATGTTACTATGAAGCAGCTATATTCTAAGTTAGCTCAGGAGTGTATTGCCTATTTTGGTTCTGGAAAAAAAACTATGCATCTTTTTGTATGAATTCTTTTTAACTTGTGTCTTCTACCATATCACATTTATGTTACAGAGCCTGAGATATTTTTTGTGACAAAAAGATTCTATACCTGTTAGAAACGAATGCCTTCCTATACTTTGTACTGTTCACCTACTGCCACGAAAGCCTCCTTGACTGGCACATTTCTCTTTCAGTGCCACTTGCATTTAAAATACAAATTACCTAAAATGTCAATATAAGGCTCCTATACCTTCTTTTTCTTTCTATTTGAGTGTAGACAGTTAAAAATAAATTTATGTTAGTAATTAAAGTCAGGCGAACAGTACACTTAACCTGATTATGTACATAGTTTATAATGAATATTGCAAAACTTACTTAATTTGAAAATTATGCCTGACCTAATTAAGAACACAATTAAGAACATTATAAAACAAAGCTGTAAAGGGTTACTTTAAGCTAATTTAGTTATTTTTACTTTAATACAGTATCATCAGTTTTTAGTTTATTAAATATGGAGATTTGGTCCTTATTTATTCTAATTATAGTACTTGGGACAGGCTGTCTGAAATTAAGTCTGGTTGTGGTTTGAGTGCTTCCCAGGTTAAGTGGAAGATAGGTGGGCTGGATTTAAACGTTGATTAGTTATTAGCTATTACTAACTTACATGAAGGCTTGCTAAATTTTATCATGTCAATTAGATGACCACAGTTTCTTAAGTGAGCCTTTCATGTTAACTGAAAATAAAGTTTTTGTAACAAAATATCTTATGAATATATTATCTCAAAAGAGGTTGATTTAAAAACTCTAGCTGGGGTAAAAGTTGATAATCAAAAGGGAAAAATTAATTGGGCCCTAAATGTTAAATTTACTTTAACCCTTTTGGCCTTCATGGTAGATAGAAATGTCAGCTCACATTTAACTGGAATCCTTTTAACACTTGATGCATGTACTAATTTGTAATTTAATATCTTCTAGCCACTAGAGCTTATATGTGAAAAGTCTATAGGTACATGTAATAGACCTTTGGGCGCTGGGGAGGCCTTGAGACGAGTAATGGAGTGTTTGGCATCTGGAATACTACTTCCTGGTAAGGGTTTCAAACTCTGGAGGCAGAAGAATCAGAAAAATCTCATTTTGGTTTATTTTCATAAATATATGTTAAATTTGCCCTCTGCACAGGAAAATGATGTGTAGGAGTTGTTTTGCTTGGAATTTTAGCAACTAGGATGTTTGAATGTTGGAAAAGTGCCATAAAACTCTTTCAGTAATTGTAATTTATATTTTATATATACTAACATAAAAGGTACTAATAAGATTGTGTCTTCTATGAATTTGCTTTACCTAGAGCTCTGAATTTGAAAATGCAGATGTTTAATTAAAATGTATGAAGTTCATTCTGTTTGCAGACTGGTGTTTAATTTGGAAAAATTAAATTTGGTCTTATTTTCCATATGTAATCCCTTTAAAGATTTGGGATGACTTATCATGCTATTTCTTAATTCTCAGATTAAGACTCAATTTTGACTTTAGATATACAAGTGACTTTCAGTAAAATGAGGACATTTAAGTGCTAATATATGAAAAATGAGAGTGTCATTTTTACTCCATTTAATTGAACATAGTTTCTCAGTTTTTTTCCTCTCTGTTCCCCTCCCTCCCTCTCTCCCTCCCTCCCTTCCTTCCTCCCTCCCTTCCTCCTCCCTCCCTTCTTCCCTCCTCCCTCCCTTCCCTCTCCTGTTAGATTATTCTAAACTCAGTTCTAAATGGCACTTGTGTTTTTCTTTTGCTTCTGCCAAAGGGGGACCTGGTCTTCATGATCCTTGTGAGCGAGACCCAACAGATGCTCTGAGCTACATGACCATCCAGCAAAAAGAAGATATTACACACAGTGCACAGGTAGAAGATGGGGCATGTCACTATGATCTATTAGATGGATATCATCACTTTATTTTCTGAATTGTTCTATTTAAACACTTTTTGCTTAGAGACTTTTGCCATCATAATATTAGCATTTAATGAAATGTCTTTTTTAGCCAGATGTTCTAAGGGCTTTATGAATGGCTATTGAAATTTGAATAAATATAATCTTTTGTTCTTCAGCATGCTCTCAGGCTATCGGCCTTTGGCCAGATTTATAAAGTGCTGGAGATGGACCCCCTTCCATCTAGTAAGCCTTTTCAGAAATATTCCTGGTCAGTTACAGATAAAGAAGGTGAGTGTCAGAGTTTTTTATTGGGGTTGGACGTGGGCAGTGGTAGAGATGGTTATGGGATAGGGAGTTTAATAACCGTTAATCTGATGTTAACTAGACTTACTATTGTGATCATTTCATAATATATACAAATATTGAATCATTACGTTATACACCTGAGCCTAGTATAATGTGGTCTGTTATTCCCCAATTTAAAAAAATTGTTAATCCAAGTCATGTATAAGAAAATTTATTGCTTTCTTTCCTGACTTTCTTCTTTTCTGTCCCATCAGGGACATCAGCTTACTATGGTTTATTCTTAGTAGTGATGAATTCATATGGCTATGTTAGGCAGATGCCATTATCGCATGGGTGTAGGGACCATACTTTGAGAACCCCTAGTCTAAGAGAGAGATAAGCCATAAGCTTGGAAGAGATGTTACCACTGTACTTGAAAGTGTTATATAACCAAGAAAGAGAAGACAAAAATATAAAGGAGGAGAAAAGTATACTGGAAAATTCAGGACTATTTTCTATTTGTACTAATCTGTCTGAACTCACTTGCAACAGAAGAAGCCCAGGCTTTGAGGTCAGTAGGACCTGGGTTCCAGTCATAGATAGCCTCACTATTTACTAGCTTTCAGCCTCGAGCAAGTAGTTCATCTCTCTCCTAGGGCCGTGACCCCCACTGTTAACAGGTTAAAATGCCCTGCTCAGTGCCTGAAATACAGCAGACTCAAACGTGAATCCACTCACTCTCCTCATTATGCCCCCCAACCCCTAAATTTTTTTGCCCCTTTATCTCCTGTTATATTAGAAGGTGGGATGTTTAACAGCAGTTATTCTTCATCTGGGACCTAACCCACCTCTCACAATTGATATTCTAATAATTTTTATTTGACAGATTAGCGCACTGACACAGTCTGTTTATTTAGACAACAGAAGTTGGGTCTAGAAACTTTTTAGGGAGTTCATAAGATAAAAACTTTTATAATACTAGGGTATTTTTTTTTGCCTTAACTCTTTCATGAGTATATAGATTTCCAGAGGCTACATATGACATGTGATAGCATCATCACTCTGTTGGCTAATGGAATGTTTATATATTCTTATGTAAAAAAATTTGTTTAAATTTCTAATATGCTTAATATTGATAGATATTTTCCACAAATACAGCTCTTTGGATGCTCAGTAATTTTTTAAGAGGGTTGGTCCTAAGATTAAAAAATTGAGAATCAGTGCCACTGTAAACTCTTCAGGGGTAATGAATCCTCCAGATCCTACCACATCATTATAACAAACCAGTGTTCCATAAATATTTGTGAAATGAAAGCTATTTTCTTCAAGAGGGTGCTCACACAGTGCTGAAAGTTTTTTGAAAGAGGGTCACATAGCCATTTGACAATTAGCACTGCCTTTGGAATGAATGAATGGTTGAATAAAAAATTCAAATATGTAGAGACTCTTAAGATTAGTAATAGAAAATTTTGTTCAGTCATTGAATTCATAATGGATTGGCTCTTTCAGTTTTATATTTTTCTTTCATTAGATAGTAAAATTTATCTATTGTTGTGTAACTTAAATTTTTTTTAACTTAAAGGATTTTCTCTAAAGTTTGAGAACTACTGGTCTGTCACTCTGTAGCTTAAAATAGAACAGTCTGTCAGTGTTCCATTCAGGCTCTCTCAGTAACTAGTTGCATGACCTGGGCTAGTCACTTAGCTCTTCTTTGCCTCGGCTATAAAATGAGGGAACCAAAGGCCATTACCTCCAGACTCTTGCTACATACTTGCTCATATTTTCCTGTTTTTAGCACCTAGCTTCCTGACATTGGCATTTAAACTTTATTCTTGGAATTCTTGATGATTTCAGTATGCAATCAGATAATTTTTTTCAAAACTCTGACTTCTTCATTCCTTGACTTCTTCTCCCATAAATATTTTTTCTTCTAACTTAGCTCAGGTACCCGTTTTGTGAATGTATCCTAGACCTTGTCTTTAATAACTGTACCCACTCCGTAATCTTATTTTTAAGAATCCCACTTTCCAGTCACCTCTTGTCATCATCTGTCTAGTACCCCTACTCCAGTTATTGAACCTCAGCATTGATTCTATCAAGTTTTGATAGCCTTTTACCTTCTTCATGTTCTCACTTCTTCTGTCCCTCTCTACTTATATTCCACGAGCCATCATTATGATCACTCCCTAGTATATCCTTTCACTTGATTCTCTTCCTGGCAGAATTCTAACTCTTGGTTGAAATCTAACTCTGTGCCTTTACCAGGTTGTTGAACATTGTTGGAGAAAAAATATACACTCATCTTGACTATTTTTCTTTTAAGTTTTGGAAACTAACCTGAAGTAGACTATTTGTATTGTCTGGCAATTCTCCTATAAGTTCTAGAGTGCTCCAGTTTTCCTAGATCACTGTTTCACATCTTCTCTCATTTTCATGCTTCTTCTAACCCCTCACTCTCATCTGATAACCTTTTTTGCTCAAAGTACTCATGTACTTTGCTTTCCCTTTCTTGAATGTGGGTAAACTATCTGGGTCTTAAGTCCAACCTTCCTGCACGCCAATATTTCACATCCCCCATTGCCTACAGATAGACATTGTTCCAGCAGTTCTACCTTTTCTCACCAGCGACAGTGCCTCCTTTTCTAGTAGATCATTCTCATCAGCATAAAAACCTGCTGTAATATCTGCTATTTAAGACAAAACCAGACTCTCCCTTGATTCTTCAGTTTCTCTCAACAGAGTCCCATTTCTCTGCTCCCTTGGATAGCAGTATTTTTGGAAAAAGTGGCCTATTCTTTCTCCTTTTCCTCACTTTCTTTTAAACTTATTCTTATCAGGCTTTCTTCCTTTACCACTCTGCCAGTCTCTCTTGTGACCTTTGCTTTACTACATTCAGTGGTTAGTTTTCAGTCTTCATCTTAGCCAGCTTTCCAGCAACATTTGACACAGATAACACTTTTTTTCTCACATATTTATTTTGTTACGAGATATTACACATACATAGAAAGTATAAAAAATGCACCATTTAAAAAATAATTTTAAAATTTCACGTGATCACCACTCTGATTAAGAAACATTATTAGCTTGTCAGAAGCCATGTATTTATCCCTCTACATCACCTCCCTGCCCCGTGTAGTACCATTTCTGACTTTCTGATAATCATTTCCTTGATTTTCTGTATAGCTTTCTTACCTGTGTATGTTTTCCTAAACAATTTAATTTGATGTTGCCTAGAACCCTATAGAAATGGAATTGTACTGAGTTCAATATTTTTGTGACTGGCTTCTTTTGGCCTTGCATTATTTGAGATACATTTATGTTGTTGCATATAGCTATTGTGTTCATTTTAATAGCTATATAGTATCCATTATAAACGTACTAGAACTTATCCATTCTACTTTTGAAGGACATTTGGGTTCTCTTCATTTTTTGGCGAACAGCTCTAATGTTGCTAAGAGCATCTTTATACATACTACCTGGGATATATATCTAAGAGTTACTGTATGCCAGTATATGACCTAGCAAATAATTATATATACCAATTTATACTCCCATCAGCAGAGTGTGAAACTTCCTGTTGCTCTATATCCTCAACAACTTTTGGTATTGTCAGACACTTTTCTGACGTGAAATACTACTTTTCATCTGACTTCTAGGTTGTTACTTTCTCTTAATTCTTCTAGCTCCAGTGCCCTCTCCTCAACTGCCTTTGTTTGTTCTTACCCATCTTCCTGACTTCTGCATATTAAGAGATCCCAGGTGCAGTCTTCAGGCCATTTCTCTTTATTTATACTGACTCTTTACAAGATCTCATCTAGTCTCTTGTTTTGAAATACCTACTGTTTACTGAAGATTCCCAAATTTATATTTCTACTCTAGATTACCAGCCCTTGACCTCACACCCAGTTATCCAGTGGTTCCTTAGTGTCTCCACATGGATGTCTGACAGACATCTCAAACCTAACATGTCTATAATCCAAACTCCTGTCCCTAACTCTACCTCCAACCTGTTCTTTCCATAGTTATCACCATCCCAGTCACTGGAAACTCTGTTCGTCTGTGTATGTGCTCAGGCCAAAACCCTTCACCCTTGAATCTTTTCTTCCACCCATCTCCAAACCATCAGCATATCCTTTGTTTTACTTTCTAAGTCTGTCCAGAATTCAGCTATTTCTTTATATTGTTCACTGCTACCATCCTGGCCTCAGCTGCCATCTTCTCTCACCTGGGTTTTGCAGTAACTTCCCTCCCTGCTCTTCCTACTTCTGACCATTCTTTCTTTCTTAACTTTTTATCCTAAAATATAGACTCACAGAAAGTTGCCAGATTAGTACACAGAAGTCTCATGTACACTTCACCCAGTTTCTCCCACTAGTCAACATCTTACGTAACTATCATACAGTATCAAAAGCAAGAAATTGATATTGATACCATGTGTATGTATATGCTTTATGCCATTGCGTTGCGTTTGTAGATTTGTATAACCACCATCAAGATACAGACCTGTTCCATCACCACAAAGGTCTTCCACATGCTGCCCTTTTATAGTTATACTGACTGTTCTCTTAACCATCCCTAAACCCTGGAAACCACTAATTTTTCTTTATCTCCGTAATTTTGTCATTTCAAGGACTTATACAGTAAGTGATCTTTTGAGATCTCTCTTTCCACCCCCCAGCATAATGCCCTTGTTGTCCATCAAGGTCATTGTATGTGTCAATAGTTTGTTCCTTTTTATTGCTGAGTAGTAATGGATGGCATGGATGATCCCTAGTTTGTTTAAACCATGCACCTGTTGTAGGACATTTTTGTTTGTTTCCAGTTTTTGGCTGTCACAAATAAAGCTGGTATGAACAATCTTTTGTAGGTGCTTGTGAGCAAACAAAAACACAGATATGTATGTGTTAGATTGGCCAGCAATTTTTTTTTTTAATTGTAATTTTGTCAAATTTTGCCTCTAAGGTTATGCTGGCCTCATAAAGTGAGTTAGAAAGTGTCCTTTCTCTTTTTTGTTCCTTGGAAGAGTTTGTTTAAGATTGATGTTATTTCTTCCTTAAATGTTTGGAGAATTTATCAGTAAAGCCATTTGGGCATGCGGTTTTCTTTGTGGAAAGATTTTAAATTATGGATCTAATTTACTTAATAGGTATTAAGACTATTATCCTCTTAAGAGAGTTTTGGTAAATTGTGATTTTCTAGGAATTTTTCATTTTATTTAAATTAAAAAATAGTTTTATAAATTTATATAATCTTATAGATCTTCTTATATTTTTCTCAACAGTGACTATAGTGATGCCTTCTTTTATACTTTTTATCTCCTTTTTTCCCTGATCATTCTTACTAGAGGTTTATCAGTTTATTAATCTTTTTCAAAAAAGTCATCGTATGGCTTTGTTGATCTTATTTGGTATATGTATCCTGTTTCATTGATTTCTGCTCTTATCCTTTGTTTTCCTGCCATATTACTATTTTAGGTTTAATTTGCTGTAATTCTTTTAGCTTTTTTGAAATAGATGAATACATTATTGATTTTTTTAGCCTCATCACATATTCTGTTAAGACTAAGTTTTCCTTTAGGCTCAGATTTATGTGCATTATACACTTCTGACATTAGTATTTTTATTATCATTTAGTTAAAACTGTATTTTTCCTTGTTACCAGTTCTTTGACTCATGAGTTGTTAAGATGTTGTCATTGCTTAATTTCCAGACAAATACGGATTTTCTAGTTACATCTTTTTTTTTTTTTGAGTTCCCACTTTTCTGTGATCAGAGAACATGCTTTGTATGATTTCTAGCTTTTGCTATTTCTTGAAACTTAGTTTTTGTAAATGATTTATGTCTTTAAAAGTATGTTTATTTTGCAGTTAGTGGTCAGAATGTCCTTTACATGTCAAATCAAATTGGTTCATAGTATTGTTCAAAACTTATACACTTGTACTATATTTTTGTTGTTTATTTGTTTAAATTACTGAAAGACATATGTCAATTTCTCTCTATTGTTTCCTCTTGCAGGTCTGCCAGATTCTAATTTATATTATATTTTTTACTTCTAGGATTTTGGCTCTTTGTTTTAGATTTTCTGCCAGAAATAATTCTTGTTTTTATTTTTTACTTTTTATTTTTATTTTTCTAGCATTCTAGTAATTCGTTTCAATGAAGTTTGTTTTTGAAAACTGCATCATCTGGGTCTCTTTATGGTCTGTTTCTGTTGTCTGCTCCTCTTCATTTCAGTCATAATATCTTGTCTTCTCATGTACCTGGTTATGAGTGCTGGAGATTTAAAGTGAAAAATTGTAGAGAATTTAAAGTCTAGAGTAATGATATCTTCTGCCAGGGCAGATTTATATTTGTTTCTGGGAGATGGCTAGTAGAATTTTAATGCAATCAGGGATTAAGATGATTTGAAGCTTTAGTCCTTATGAGAGCCCGACGGTATTTCCACTTCATCTTACCTTTAGTGTATTGCATTGCAGAGACCCAACCCTCAGTGTGGGGGATTCTTCAGGCCTTCCCTTCTTGGTGGTCCTCAAACTTTAGCTTTTGGTCCACTAACGTCTGGATGCCTATTAAAAGTGCTCTGTTCAGTTCTTATTGGCTTCTTCTGGATTTGCAAGATGCCTCTAGAGGAAATGTGGCCCCCCAGTGCAGGTCTTCCTTCATCTCCCAGGTCTTGCTCATAGTCTTCATGGTCCTGGAACAGATATTTATTCTGTATTTTGTCCAGCTTCTCTAATTGTTTGTATCAGGAAGCCTTTTTAAAATTTATTTACTTTCTCATACTGGAATTTTAACTTCGATATTTATAAAAGTTCCTCTGGTGAATTAGTGGCAGCTGGGTTGAGAACTACCACCTTGCCTCATCTTCGGCTGCCATCCACTCCTCATTCATGCCACTCCAGCCCACTCCACACTCAGGCCTTTATGGTGTTTCTTAGCATGTTCCTGCTTGTGACCTTTGCTGTTTTCTTTGCATGAGGCTCATTCCCCCAACAGTTGAATAGCTCACTCTTTTATTCTCTTTAGGTTTTCATCAAAAGGTCACCTTATCAGCAATACCTTTTTGACCTTTATGATGAGCACCACTGATAAAATAACAATACCTCCTCCCCCTTAAGCCTCTTATTTTATATTGTGCTCAAAACCATATGACATGTTGTAATTAGTTCCCACCACAGTGGTGGAAATTAATAAGTTCTTTGAAACATTGTTTTGTTCTCTATGTCCAGCACCTGAAATTGTCTTGTGTGTAGAAAATGCTCAGTTAATGTTGCTGAATGAAATTATGAGGATGATAAAAGTTCAGGCTCCGTAGGGTGCTTGTGATGAGGAAGTTAACACATGTAAGATATTAATATTGCCAGGCATATGGTAAGCACTTACATGTTATTTTAAAAAATAATTGCTGCTCCCAATCAGGGAGCCCCGAAATATGTAAAGCAATCACTAACAGAACTAAAGGGAGAAACAGACCAAAACACTATTGTAGTAGGGGACCTAAATGCCCTACTGTCAGATATGGACAGATTATCCAAACAGAAAATCAATAAGTTAATAACATCCTTAAATGATACATTAGACCAGCTGGGCATAATTGACGTTTACAGAGCCTTCCATCCCAAAACAGCTGTTTACACATTCTTCTCTAATGTACATGGAACATTCTCAAGGATTGACCACATACTGGGACACAGAGATAGCTTCAACAAATATAAGAGGGTTGAAAAATCATACCAACCATATTCTCTGATCATAATGCTTTGAAACTAGAGATCATGTGTAAAAAAAATGGAAAGAACCACAAATAAATGGAGATTAAACAACATGCTACTGAAGAATAAAAAACAATTGTCTCTTAAATGGTCACTTCTCATTTCTAGGTATTGTAGAGGTTGAAAATGACTTGCATTTTGTAAAGCAAGTCCATATCCCCTTCCCCTTCCCTCAGATTATTTTTATGATTAGCCCCAGATTTTATAGCCCTTTTCCAATGGCTGAGATGGTAGAATGAAGCTTAATCCATGGGACTCTATATAGCTGGAGGATATAAGAGAATAGATCTCTGTGTTTAAGCCAGTTTGTGATTTGCACATAATCAGGGAGCAGCTTTTAATGTAATTATGAGTGGTTGAATGATTGAATAGACTTTGCTCCCTTTTAACTTGTATCTCTTAAAGACTGCATTCTGAGAGACTGGCACACTCAGTTTAATGTAATGGAAATGAAACACAGTACTGAGCAGATATAAGCAGATAGTGCCTTCTGTTGAAGAGAACATTAAGATTGATTGACCTGAGGGGTAAGTATTGACTCAAGCAAATACTGAAGTCAATGTTTACCCCAAGGGACAATAAATTTTCACGATCAGAGAATATGTAGTTAATCTCAGTATTATTACAAGGTTTCCTCAGAAGTATCTGGAAATCTTGTGGCATGAATCTCTTGAGTATAACTTTCCTGTAGGAAAAACCCAACAACTGATTTTTAAGTTGAAAACAGAGTTCTTTAAAATGCTTGTACAGGTTGACGAGCTTTTCTCTGATTGCCTTTAACTTGGACAGCAGAGCTCCTGCCTTATGTTTGACAGCATTATTAGGTAGCTGCTTTACCCAAGAAATTGATTATCAGTTTCGTTAGTTTTTGTTTCATACCCGTTATGTTGTTTCTAAGTCTTGTGTTTTTAAGATTCAGTACAAGGACAAACTGTCTTTGAACTTCACAGAGCACTAAGGAAACACAAGATCTCTCTATAGAAAATAGGTAGTGACACAAGACAACATATGACACTATGTTTCTGATATCATAGAAACTCTTTAAGAAGATTGAGATGAGAGAAAAGCTGAGGAAAACTTCATGGAAAAGATGAACTGTAAATAAAATCTTGAGTAGGATTTGAGTATGCAGATAGAAGAATATTTTGTAGTGTGAGAAACAGTCAGATTCCCAAAAGCATAAGATTTAACATGTGGACTTAAAAAATTTATACAAGTAATAACTGTTAAATTATAGAAATACTTGAAAAGACATAATTAAAAGTATGTCCTGCCAGACAGAGATAACTACCTTTAACATATTGATATATATCTTTCCAGACTTTTTTCTGTTCATGTATATACAGATGTAAATATAGGCATGGATACATATATTTTTATGTATAAATAAATGAGAAAATAAATATTTATAAAAATAGAAAATACTGAATTGTTTTAGAAAGATTAACTTAAAAATTTTTTACTATTACAAGATTATAAATATGGTAATTTAATTGATCCAAGAGTGTCCAGAGGTTCCTGTGATTCCTAAGGTTTCCCTTCCTGACAATATTAGATACATTTGGTAAGGTAAGTAGAATCATTGTTTTGACTGACAATGAATCTCTTATAATTCTTTAGGTGCTGGGTCTTCAGCTCTGAAGAGGCCATTTGAAGATGGATTAGGGGATGATAAAGATCCCAATAAGAAGATGAAACGAAACTTAAGGAAAAGTATATAAAATCTTTATTTTTTCTTTAAAGAAAAAAAATCTTTAAATTCTCATCTAGCCATAAAATTCATTTATATATCATGGTTAAATTTATAAAAATATCAACACTGATGTTTCAACAGAAATCTATTAAGATCCCTTAGGGAAATTATTTAAAGAAACAACAGCAAAATCTTTATAGATATGAACTAGAAAGGATTTATAGTCTCAGGAAAATAAAAATGACAAAGTTGAAGAATTTGATTTGAATTGGAATTTTCAGAATAGATCTTTATTATGTCGGCGGGGGAAGGGCCATCCAGATGCCTGCCTGGAGACTTCCCAGCTTGATATTGGAATCTAGACCTTCCAGCTGGACATGGAAGTCCAGAACGCCCAACTGATAAGGGCCCACCCTAAAGCCCTGGTGCCACAACCCTAATCCGGATGCTCAACTAACATTTAATTAACACTTCCCACTCTATACCCTACCCCCAAATAACCCCATAAAAAAACTATGCCCTCCTGCCCCAGGGCGTGACTTCTCTGACCCCTCTCTCGGGACCAGAGAACCTCTCCTGGGTGCCCTCTCCCAATAAGGGCTTGTTTTTTAAAACTTCCCTTGGCGTGTCACGTGTTTACCTTACAATCTTAACTGAGAAATTGATGATTGAATAACTTGTTTCCAGTCTTCATTCTAAGATATATTAATATTGACAAACTAAAATTAATGTATAGATAACAATGCATATTACTTTTATAGCATTGTTAGAATAGTAATTTAAGAAGTAATTTTAGAATTACTTATGAAGTTTATTTGTATATGTATTTTGAAAGTCTTGCTTTTTAAAAATCTGGTGAATTAACAGTGGTCACTAGGAACCTACAGATGTATCTATTAAAGCAAAATGATTTAATATCTGATCTCATTCTTCTTTAACAGTTCTGGATAGTAAAGCAATAGATCTTATGAATGCACTAATGAGGCTAAATCAGATCAGGCCTGGGCTTCAGTATAAGCTCTTATCTCAGTCTGGCCCTGTCCATGCCCCAGTCTTCACAATGTCTGTAGATGTGGATGGTACAACATATGAAGCCTCAGGACCATCCAAGAAAACAGCAAAACTTCATGTAGCAGTGAAGGTACTGTATGTCTTCTACTTATACTTAGCAGTGCTTTGTTGTTTTCTGTTTTAAATACGATGCTTATTTTCCTACAGTTAATTAACAGAATTTTTCAAGATTTTAATGACAGTAACATAGAGTTTTGTCATCTCTGGATCATACAGTTCTTTTTTAGTTATAAAATAGTATGTGTTGATTATACAAAATTTGGAAATCACAGAAGTAAAGAAAAATACAATTTCAGTTGCATATCTCTGAGGTAGGTCATTAATATTTATATACAGTATGTTGGTTTATTTACTTCCAAATTTTTTTCTGTTTTGTTTCTTTTTTTTAGATTGAGGTTATAGTGTAGATGTATTTTTATTCTCTGATGTTTTCCATTTAACATGTCATTAGTGTGTTTCCATTTTATTAAAAGCTTCATAAATAAATTTTAATGGCTATATATACTGTTACTTGTTTAAATATTTCCCTATCATTGGATATTTTGCTGTTCACAGATTTTTTTTCTGTCCTAAATAAATTTGATTATTATCTTTATGTGCAGCGCCTTTTCTGTATTTCAGAGTATTTCCATAGTAAGGTCCAGGATTGAACCAATCAATTATGCATGTAGACTTGTAGTAGAAAATTCATAAATATCGGAATCTCTTTATGAGTACATTTGACTTCTTGCATATAAATGTGAAAATGTCAAAGATCATATAGACTGAAGATCAGTTTTTACTTAAGAAAAATTCTGTTTTGTAGTAGTGTGGCATAAGGTATAATTAGTTTGTTTTTATGATTATTGTATTATTAATGTAGATGCGAACATTATCCTAGATACTAAGAATACAGCAGTGAACAAGGTCTTTGCCCTCTTGGATTTTGTATCCCAGTATGATAGGATGGGGAGACAGACAACAAATATACAAGTGAATAAATTATATGTCAGGTAGCAAGAAGAACAATGCAGAAAAATAAGCCACAAAAATATAAAACAATATATTATTAATATTCTGTCTTATTTACAAAAGAATGATGAAAAATGAGTTTAAAACAAAGCCGAAAAAAAACAAGAATAAAGTTAAAAATACATTTTGATAACTTAGCTATGATGAATGCTGAGAATGAGTCACAAATGTGGATCTAAGTTCTTTAGCATCTGACACAAAAAGCTTGTAAAATATCAATTCACTGTCTATGACAGAAGAACAGACATTTGATTGTGATAGTCATAGTTGTTTTGGTATAAAGATCAGGTTGGAGATTCTCCTTTGGTGGGTCTTCATAACAAGGGATGGCAGTGATACCCTTTAAAGATGTCTGTGACGCAGAGACACAGTTTGTGGGTTGTTTCTTAAAATAACCTTTAATATAAATTAGTGGCCTCATAGCAAGTTGGAATTCAGTAAAGCTTGGGCGAGTTAGTAGAGTAGCAAACTTTACAATATGACAAGATTTAGATGCTATTCTCATAATAACCATTTAACATTTTGGTATGTATTTTTTCAAATCCCCACTCCTTTAACCTGCAGTTTCAAAAGTCAAAAAGTACTGAAAATGAGAAATATTTTCCTAAGTATGATGCAAACTCACTTGATGGAAAACCTAATCTAAATGGACGTAGGGCTATTTTAAGGCTTTATTATTCCATTTAGTGCAAATATTTTATATATTTCTTTGTACAAACATGGGGTAGCACCTTAGGTACCACTGGAGATTTGAAAAATACATGGTAAATATATATTATCTATCTAAACTCTGAAAAATTATCAATTCTCAAAACAATCTGGCCCCAAGGGTTTCAGATGAAGAAATGATGGGATCTACAAAGAATATATTTAAAGCAGGGTCATGTTTTCTTGGTTCATCTAAAAATATATTATGAGTTTTTTTTATAGTTACAGATACTGTTCTCATTTTTAGTGATGGCCTAATATTTTATTATTATCAGTCTACCATGTTGTCACTTATTCTTTTATATTTAGATGCTTCAAGTTGATCGCTTTATGTCTTTCTGAACTAGTCTGATTATATTTTAAGATATATTCTAGAAATAGAATTACTAGCTCAAAAAAAAAAGCCTCTTTGAATGATCCATTAACTCATTAAATATGTATTGTGATTTCTGTTATGTGTCAGGCATATATTGCCAAGTTACTGTCCATAAAGGTTACACCACATGTTATAGGTTCTGTATGAATTTGAGAGAGTTTTATATCCAGCACGTGTTTATAAAAGCAGGTGCCACTTGATAAAAATCCTTTCATTCCTGACTCAGTAGCTTGGTGTAGGGGTCTATACCTGTTAAGACAGATCATACTGGTAAAGTCAGATGAAAACAAAACAAGAAATCAGTTTCCGCCAAAAGAGCCTGGCTGCCCAGCAGCAGGCACTCTAACGTGATGGAGCTCAGTGGCCAATCTTCCCTTTCCTCTTCTAATCAATCCTCTTTCCTGAGAGTTCCTCACAAAGAACAGTTTTAGGGACATTATCAGCCATATTTCATGAAAAGAATCTTAGTCTTTGTGGGGAAAAGATTAGCTAGAAGAGGACAAAGAGTGAGGGCCCTTTGGTTAGGTGCTTGGAGCCCTCAAGCTCTCTATCATACAGAAGCCATGAATATGACTTTTGAGTAGAGCGCCATGAGGTGGAATGTATTTTCACGTGTTTTCTTTTCACTCTTGGCTCCTAGTCTTTGAGGGTAATACATCTTTCTCAGCTTCAGCCCCCTTTCAGGAGATAAAAGGCATGGTTACACTGGATTTCCCAGTCACCTTTTTTCTAGGAATCATCTTGTGATTTTCAGTTCAACTGATGTGTGTATTACGTTTGATTTGTTTCCTAGACATTTGAAACTCACTTTTCTTTGGCATAGCAGTTCCCCACCCCCCTTTAATTCCCACCCCCTTCCACCCCTGACCTATGGATGTTGCTGTTTCCCCTTAAGAACTGGATCTTTCAAGGCGGGGTATCTCCTCCCATATGCTTGCGGCATGCACCTGGGGCTTGGCATGCCCCTGGCTCACCCGGGGCATGGTCTGTGGCTCCACCTGGGGCACAAACCCAGGATCTTCTGCATGTAAAGCAGACATGCTAACCACTGCACTGTGGAGCCACCCCCTGGCATAGCAGTTTTTTGGCCTTAATATTTATTCCAAACAAATTTTGGTTCCACAGGTCTGAGAACTCTCTTTCCTTTTGCTCTATACCATAAACTAGTTAATAATCTAAATATAAGTTCATAGAAAAATGACCAACTTTGGAATTTTTTGTCAGTTATACTGCATCCTTTGAGATTATCCATCAGTTATATAAACTATTTATAAATATATTGAAATATGTTGCTACAATAACAAATAAATGAATCTGATATGTGAGAAAAGGGCAGAGAGAAGTGATGCTAAATAATTCACATGAGACTCTTTGTGTTAAATTGGGGAAAGCTGCATGTCTCTAGTTTTTATTGGAATAAACAAATCAAATTTATTTGTGACTCTTGGCTTTTGACTTGCAGCTTGTTAGCTAGTGTTAATTCCAGACTGATAACTCTTCTCTCAGAGATGAGATTTTTCAGGGAGAGTATATTTGTAGGACTCAATGGAGAAGGTGTTTTCTTTATAAAATATTGACGAGGCTATAACCAAGTGATGTTATTGTCTTTGTATAATGTGCTACCTGACTACTTTCAGAATTCGAAATGTTAAAAAAAGGTTTTACTCACAATGAACAAAAGGAATTTATTCTATTTGAAATGTTCATGAGAGGGCCATATTCTCCATATGAACTGGGTGAATTAATTTTAGTTCTCTTGATACAGAGTTCTACTTATACCTATTTTTTGTTTAGAGTAATACTATTTTATTTAAACTGACAAGATGCTGTTGTTTATAAAGGCTAGGCCACCTGGCTTCTCATTTTTGTGGCTATCAGAATAGATTTGTTTATTTTTTTTAAAGGTTTGTTGATTGAGGTATAATTTATATACAGTAAAATTAATCTTTTTTAGGAATATGGTTTTTTCAGATATTTATGATCATGTAACCATCACCTCAGTACAGATACAAAATATTTCTTTCACCCAAAAGGTTCTCTTATGTCCCTTTGTAGTGAATCTCCTCACAGGCCCCCAGCCCTTGGCATCCTCTAATCAGGTTTCAGAGTAGTTTTTCCAGAAACCTGTTCAATATAGCTGGGATTATAAAGAAGTAATGATGTTGCTTTTATACTCCAGCAACTTAAAACATCAGTCAAAAGCTGAAACAGATACAGGAATCTTTAGGAACCTGGGCCGTGGACCGGTAACTGTTCATGGCCTGTTAGGAACCGGGTTGCACAGCAGGAGTTGAGCCGTGGGTGAGAGCGAAGCTTTTTTTTTTTTTTTTTGCAGCCACTCCCCAGTACCACCATCACTGCCTCAGCTCCACCTCAGATCATCAGGCATAAGATTCTCATAGGAGCAGTGATCCCTGGTGCCAAGGTTGGGAACCGCTGATAGAACAACTAATCAACCCTCCTGTTTTGCAGATTGGAAAATTGAGGACCAGAGGAGATAGGGGGTTAGACCCTCACATCTCTTCCTTTCTGGTCCAGTGTACTCTCTCCAGTGTGCTCTTTTCCTTCTGCCCACACCTCTTTGGTTGAACTGGCTGTGCTATTTATTTTCTCTACCTTTTACCTTCAAATTAAATGGACCAGGAACAATCTCAGGCTTGCATTTCCGTCATCCTTTATCTAAACCTAATTACTCTGAGGAAATTTTTCCCATTTTTATGATTGTACCCTGGTAGGTAAAACTTGCTTAACCAAGGATTTGTAGATTTAGTACCATCTTGCCTTTCTGACAGGTGTTTTATGGATTCACGTGTCATGGATTTGAAACTGTTGTTCTCACTATTTCATCTGTTCTTTGTGGTTTCTGGTGTTTGAATAAAAACAGAATTTTAATGTAATTTGTACAGGTATTGCAGGCAATGGGATACCCAACAGGCTTTGATGCAGATATCGATTGTATGAGTTCCGATGAAAAATCAGATAATGAAGGCAAAAATGAAACAGTGTCTTCAAACTCAAGCAATAATACTGGAAATTCTACAACTGAAACCTCCAGTACCTTAGAGGTATGCTTACATATTTTTCCCTTAGAAAATAAGTAATCTGTTTTCATTGTAGAAAATTTGAGAGATGGAAAAGTATAAACAAAAGCATATAAACGTATATATTCAAGAGGCAGCCATTATTAATATTTTGATTTATTTCGATTCAACTGTTTTTCTCTGAGTATTTTTATAAAAGCAGTCATTTTAATGTAGTTTTAGATTTCATTTTTTTCACTTCTAAAAATATATGTAAACATAACTGTTAACTGCACAACATATGAATATACCCTAATTTAACTAGCATTTCCCTTTTACTGGCTGTGAAAGCAGTACTTCACAATTACATTATCAAGAGTATCAATAATAACTGAAGAGGAAAAAAAACAAAAGCTCTAGTGGAGTAAGTTTAGTATAATTTGAAGACTGGCTCTGGGAAAGTGCGGCTTGACCTCATATGTCCCTCACACCAAGTCAGTCCTGGATTGTGGGCGTATTACCACAGACCATAGAGTGGGCCAGAATCCAAGTACTGAGTATTCACAGCGTCCTTGGGGATTTGTGGAGCCCTTGTCTATTGCATTCTAGGTAAGGAAAATTGGTTTTAAAGTAACAGCAAGAGCTTACATGAACATTTAAAAAATATTTTGTCATTTGTAAAAATGAGGAATAAAGGCTTAGTGGACTATTAATTTTTTTAGTCTGTAAACCCCTTTTAGTACCTGCTTACTGCCAGATGCTGAAGAAATTGTGTCCAGAGCCTCCAGATGCCCTCAGGCTAGAAGGGCAAAAGAAAGGCATGCTAATACGCAATTACAATATAATGTGACAAGTGCTGTCATTGCCAAATGAGCATCACAAGGTAGCATCTCCAAAGAGGACGTGATTGTGAAACTTACACACATGTAAGATCAGTAGGAGTAAAATGTGAGCTAGGTTTTAGATAAGTAGAATTTTTTTTTTTTTTTAGGACAAGTAGAAAGAAGGCATTCTAGGTCTGGGGACTTGTGAAAGTAAATGTTAAGAAGTGCCAGGTGGAGGTGACTGATGGGGACTTGTAAAAACCATGCCTGACTCCTTGTGCGATGTTGTGGAGGATAGAAGACATGGCACCTGGCTTTTGAGAGACCAGTCATTCATTCACAAGCAGTCGTCACAGGCAGGACAAGATGTTTTGCTGGCAGTGTTATAAATGCTAAGAAGAAAAAGGGCTCATTAATTATGAGACTCAGACCGTTAAGTTCAGAGAGAATTAGGAAGGCAGAGAGCAGTGCGGGCTGCACTGATAGCGGCCACGTGAGTATGTGGAGGTTTTGGTAGTGAAAACATTTACGCTTTGTTTCTGTATGATGTAATGGGGGCAGTGCCCTTATTCTTCATTTAAAATAGTAACTGATTAGAAATGCAAATATTTTGTGTCTTGACTCATTTTTATGAAAGCGATTTTGGATTTGGAAAGCAGGGTATGATTACCGTAGATCTAGTTTCAAAATACTCATTACCTTTCAAAGCTAGAGACTGGAAATTTGCCTAGCAATTTAAAAAATGTAGATTATCAAGACTCTTCAAGAAGCGATGTTTATTACAAAAGACTCAGAAATGGTTATTAAATTTGCCTTTAAAAATTGTCCAGCGTTTCATTTCTACAGCATCAACCACTTATCCAATCACAGGATCTTGTCGTCCATTAGGTTTATAAACATAGTAATTCTTTTGGGCATTCATTTCTTTGTTCAGCATTTCTTGAGCTATTACTGTGATGGAATTAAAGACGTAATCTCTAACCTCAAAAAGTGCTCAATCTTGGGTCTTTATTTTCTCACAATTTTAGTTGTAGTATTTTGTGATTCGTTTGATTTTTGGTGCTAGCTTCTCTCTTCTTTTGAGCCTCACACTCTTACACAAATTACTTTTCTTTCTTTCCCATACTCTTATCGTTCCTTAAGTCAGTTCTTTCTACCACTCCTAAAGTAATTTTCTACAACACAGGTATAATCATGAACTTTTCCAGGTTAAAGTCTTTCCGTGGCCCCCCCACTGCCCATGATAAAATCACAGTTCGTGTGCCTGGAATACAAAATCCTTTATGATTGGGCTCCATCAAGGGTGTTTCTAATCAGATCCTCCTTTATTTTCCTCACCCCTTATAGTCAAATTGATCTTCCTGTTATTTCCCAAACAAATGATCTCTTGGGCCTTTGCTGCTGCTTCTGTCCAGAATGCCCTTCGCCTTTGTTTCCTCCTTATGATGGTCTGGCACTTCTCTTTTAAGGGTAGGTTCACATTGTCACTTCCGAAAACTATCCTGATGGCCCTAAGAAATGATTCTTTCTACTTTGTTTCCATACTTTACATCTGTTCTATAATACACGTTGTTTTACAGTGATTATATCTGTCCCCCCCCCCCCCACTACACTCTAGCTCCTTGAGGATAGGGAATGACTACTTTTATTGTTATTTTAAAATTTCAGAATCCATACTCTGTACCCCTAAATCTAAGGTGCCCTAAATCTCTTTAGAGAGACTGAGAGGTGTGTGTGGGGGGGGGGGGCGGCATTTTCTTCCTACCTTGAGAGTTACTGCTTTCTTACCCTGACGATGAAAATAGTAAACACTCAGGTGTCAGGTGAATCTCAGCTGTTTGGTCCACTTTATTAGTCATTTAGATTATTATTCTTAGACCACAAACACCACAGACCAGACCCTAGAGTGCCATGTGATGGCAAGGCTGCATTGCTCTTGAATACTGATCTTTTGAGACAGCCTTCCTTCAAAGGCATGCTGGCCAATGACTAACTATGATGTTTATTGCTTGTAGAGTTTCCATACCTTTAAAGATATTTTGTTATTTGTGTATAGACATGATCCTGCATCCTAGCCCTTAGGTACTTTAAAGTACAATTTTGAGCCTTTTTTTCAATAGAGACATAGTATGAGTTTATTAATAAGAAATTTAATACTCTAAAATCTTATTCAATTGAATCTCCTTTTAGGTAAGAACTCAGGGCCCTATCCTCACAGCAAGTGGCAAAAATCCTGTAATGGAGCTCAATGAAAAAAGAAGAGGGCTTAAGTATGAACTCATCTCGGAGACTGGTGGAAGCCATGACAAACGCTTTGTGATGGAGGTACCAAGATACAAGCCAACCTTATTCTTCCCCTCAAAGACATAGGATATCCTAGGTTTATATGTAAAAAAGTTTTAGACTGAGTCAATTCTTGTTGCATTGTTTGACTTTTGGTATTTCCTGTGTTACATAGAGGAATTGCATGGGATAACTGCAGAGTGTTGTTCTTGATTTTAGGTAGAAGTAGATGGACAGAAATTCAGAGGTGCAGGTCCAAATAAGAAAGTGGCAAAGGCAAGCGCAGCGTTAGCTGCCCTGGAGAAGCTGTTTTCTGGACCCAATGCAGCAAATAATAAGAAAAAGAAGATTATCCCTCAGGTATGAGTTAGGCATTAAACCTCTGTAATACCTTTGAAAAATATTACCAGAATTGTTTCCTTTTTCTGTCTTTATGCCATTTTAGCTTTTTCTGAAATTATTTATTTTTTTGGATTTAGCAACCTTTTCTTTGGGTTTGGTCACAAATAATATAAATGTGTCAGTGGTTCCCTATTCTGTGGTCATTCTAGGCAGATCATATATTTAAAAAAAGACTGTTAGCATTATTCGAGGCATTAGGTCACTCTTAATGAGCTTGAGTGCTAAGGGATCAGACTGTGATGAGATGTTAGCATTTGTTTAGTTTAGGGAAGCTGTCAAGAGTACTTGGAGCTTGCTTTCATTAGTCTGTGGAGGCTCTTCCATTTCTTTTTCAGTTTTGAACTTTTACTTTATTTATTTTGAGTTTTCTCTTGGGGTTGACACCATATAACTTAACCCCATGTTGCTTCCGTTCATTGGGAATGTCGCTGCTGTGGAAGGGTTGTAGCAAGGTGTTTAAAAGAGGTGGCTTTCTAGTTAACATGCTGTGGGTAGCAGATTCTTCCATCTGCTCATTTATGCATTCAGAAATATTTCCTATACATGTACCATGTGCATGATTGTGAGGGAAAAAGAGATACATAAATAAATATGAGACACATTCTCTCCCTCATGGAGAATCTAGTGTACTAAGTCTGAATATATTATATGATAGAAAGAAATCAATTAAAAATATTTTGACTAATAGAAGGAAACTTAGATTATTTAAGATTCTGTGATAAAGTTTCTTTTATTATGCCAAGACCATTATAGGAGGGTAGAATCGATCTCAGTTTATAGATTAGGAAACAAGGCCCAAAGAAATGAAGATACTGCTAATGTAGTTAATTGATGGTAGAGGTTCCCTTTAAAACTGGGTTCTTTTCCTTCCGAAAACTACGGGCATTCTACTGTTGCACATTAGAGCCATCTTAGAAATTTGTTTCATTTTCATTTAAATTTCCTGTATTTACTATAATAAACTCTAATTAAATTTTAGGATTGAAAATATAAACAAATAAAACTAACTTTTACTGAGATGGAATAAAAATAAAGTGTTTAGATTGCAGAGGAAGACATGTAGAGAGAATAAGTGGATTTTCTTTTCCTAAAATCTTCTAGAATATGTTCTAAATTGGTTAGAAAGATAATTGTTACTTTGTTTATTTTGGTGTGTTTTTCCTGTGGGTTACATCTTGTATTTGGTCAGTTAATTTTATGTTTAGAAAGCCTACATGCAGAGACTTATTAGGTAAGTTGAGTCCTAGTAGACATGAGCTTGATTTGTGTGAAGTCACTGTTGCCACCAGATTGTTACTTCCCGACTACTTTTGACTAAGCTGTGTTAAAAAAAAAAAAAAACTGTTTGAGGTTCACTCATTTTTAGAAATTTTCCATACTAGAAGCTATAAAACAAAACTCCTGTGCTCAATGTGCTTGACAGCCAAGAAGCAGTCTATTTTGGATTTGTGGTTTGGATTTTTTTCAGCAAAAAAGAAAAGTGGCAGTTCCCTGTGTTTGATACCTTCAACCTTGAAACTGACTTCTGCCCAGTCATGCTAGCAGTAGAGGATAACCTAGGAGGAGCAAAGGATGGCGATGTTTCAGTGTGAGAAAAACCAGCGTGTGCTCTGCTTGTAGCTGCCTGAGGCACTGTTGACTTTGTCATACAATGAGTCTTGAGGCTCTGTGCCCCCTTCCCCGTGCCCCCTCCTCCCGGCGCCCCCTTCCCCGTGCCCCCTCCTCCCGGCGCCTCCTCCTCCCGGCGCCCCCTCCTCCCGGCGCCCCCTCCTCCCCGTGCCCCTTCCTCCCTGGCGGCCCCCCTCCCCACGTCCCCTCCCCTGAGCCTTGCTTATAGTAGAGAATGTTAGGAGTTTCTCGCTGGAGTTTTTGTTGCATCTTTATGTTAAAAAGAGTATTTAAAACTAGATATCCTTTGATTTTTCTACAAATTTCCATTTGGAAAAGGATGTTTTAGCAACCCTGTGTATTGTTACTCCTTGACTTACCTAGGATGCTTTTCAAAGTTTTATGTATGTTTTCTCAGTTGCTCTTTCTACTCTGAAGTAAGGAAAGCAAATTAGGTATCTTTATCCTCATTTTACAATTACCGGGGAGACTGTCCTAGAGAGATTATGTGACTTTGCCAGAATCCATGGCATTTTAGAGCAAGAAGGGACTTTAGAGTTGGTATTTTTTTTTTAATGATTCACACACACAAAGAAGAAATAGGCTCAAGGAAATCGCATCACCTTCATGAGGTCTCAGGAACTTAGAGCAGGAGCACATCCATATCTTTGATCTTCCTGTCTTAGTCTTTTTTTAAAAAAAAAAACCTACTCAGGTTCTAAGCTGATTCTAGGTAGTTTGTTGTTGCAGTATTTTTGTCCATGGGTGGCGAATTCAATAGACTTGAAACGGGGTATCCAGTGTCTATAATTATTTTAGTCAGGCCTAAATTGACTTCAGATGTAATTTGACTACTGAAATTTGTAAGTAGAAAGTGAACTCTTCTTGGGTAACCCTCACATGGAAACAAGAAGTTATTTGCATACTTTTATGTGCCCAGCATACTCCCCAGAGCAACTCTGTAAGGTACGTGTCATTTTCATTTTACAGATGATAGAGTGAAGGTTTAAGGCGTAAACGACTCATTGTCTCTTCTGCAGGCCCAAGGTTGTACGTGACAAAGAGTGATAGAATGGCAGTTCTTATTTTTCTCAGTGATGAAAATGTGTTGTTTTCACAGGCCAAGGGCATTGTGAACAGCGCTGTGTCTGCAGCAGTCCAGGCGGTGCGGGGCCGAGGAAGAGGAGCCCTGACTAGGGGAGCGTTTGTTGGGGCCACAGCTGCTCCTGGCTACATAGCTCCAGGTACAGTGCAGTCCGCGAGGCTTTCCTCCTTGTCCGGACCAAAGTATGATGAACGGCATCTCCTTTGCTTTCCAGGGTTGTACAAGGTCTCTGCAAACATAACATGGCTATAAGATGCGTGAGCACAGAAACTGAAAAGAAGGGAACCCACAGAATATCTTAGGTTTTCCCCTGAAATCTGCTAAGTGACTAGAGGCTTCCTAGAAGGAGGCGACAGATAAGGAATATTGCACTTGGTTGAGGGGACATATTTTGACAATGAGGAAGTTAAAAGATATTTCACAGATTGAGGAGTTTGGACATCTGAGCAGGGTGTGTTCAGTGGGGATAGAGAAGACAGGTTGGGTGTAACAAGATAGAAAAATAGTTGATAAGAGACTAATTGGGGTGAAGCCTGGCCTTATTAGTGTTTCTGTAACTCAGTGATTGGAAGCCATCAAAGACTAACGAAGTACAAAAAGAGAAAAAGGGGAACTTATTTACCCAGAGCTTAGTATGTACCAGATACTTTCATATGAATGATTTCACTTAATTATTTCTAACCTTCACAGTGTTTCCTCAAGTAGAAATTATTTCCATCTTCCAGATGAAGAAACTAAAGTTTAGGGAGATAAGGCCCAGTGCGAGACATCTAGTAATAGTAAACAGCAGAGCAGAGTTGAATGTAGACTTTTGCAATTTGAAAATTTATATTTTTTTCATTTTACCACATGGCTTGAGGGAGATGGGAAAAGATGCCTCCTCTCTGCCTTCAGTTCTAATCCTATGTCTCATTAAAATCAAGTTCTCTGCAATGTTGAAAGTATGGAACTTTTAACTTGACAAGTAAACTACTCATAGTTGTTGGTCAACATGAAATTGTCTTAAAGATTAAGTTTCTTCAGTCATTATTTTTTAATGTAACACTCCTAAGAAGTTCACTTAGTTTGTGATTATTTTTTTCTCCTAAGAATTAGAATAGGTATTTGGGAAGTTGTATGGATGGTGTGACTTTAGAGTTATACTTCTAAAAGTTGATCTCAGTAGGGGCATATCTCAAAGGTGTGTCTTATAAAGAATACATTTGCTCATTCACCAGATGTGGATTTTGCTATCATGCAGTTTATGGTCTAAAGGTGAGATACACTAATCAGATAGTCACAATTATAAACCAAGATGATTACGATGAAGGAGAAGGACACGATACTGTGAGAGGATGTAACAGAGGAACCAGATCTAGTCTGTTGAGTCCCTGAAGCCTTCTCTGAAGAGAGAACACTTGAAGTGAGTTTTGAAGATTGAGTAGGAGTTAACTCAGAGAAGAGTGGGGTGGAAGAGCATGTGCAGAGACCTTGTGGTGCTGGTGGTAGGGAACTTGGCTCCTTTAAGAATTAGAAGGCCAAAATATGACGTGGAGCGCTTTGGTGGTGGGGGAATGAGGAGCGATTTGAGCTAAAGCAGGATGCTCAGTCCCCATCTGGGAGGCTACGGTTTGGATTTTGGTCTTATAATCTTAAGTGTAATGGGGAGGAGTGAAGGATTCTAAGGAGAGAAGTGACGAGATCAGACTTCATCAAGATTACTCTGTAGTATGAATAGATTTTAAGGACAAGTGGGCATAATGAGACAAAGTTTGTAAACTAGTAGCGCAGGCAAGAGGCAATGAGGTATCTCTAAGAGGTGTAGAGAATTAGATGGGCTGACAGCAACTGAATAGATTGGAGTCTTTCAGAAGCACAATTGGTGGATTTAATATGGAGAATTAAAAAGGAAGAATTAAAAAGGATTTCAAGGATTCTCTAGGATTTTCAGCTAGAGGAACTAGATTGGCTGATTGTGCCATTTAAGGGGACAGGGAACACTTAAATATGAGTGCTGCAGGGGAAAGGTTAGTTATAGTTTGATACAGTTTATGCATCCAAAATTAAGACATTCTTCTGTGCATCTCACTGTTTCTACTGAAATTTAATTTTTTTTTTTTTTTTGCCTTATTTAATGCATTGTTTATAGGGAGCAGCTTTCACTTATTAATAATAGGCAAGTTACTGAGATGAGGTAGCCTTTGATTACATGTTCTGTTGGGACTCCATCTGTTTTTGTCTGTGGTTGCTTAGTCTGGGAATGCTCACCTCTTGCTCGAGAGGAAGCAGCCACTGTCCAGTGACTGTAACCGTGAGAGGGATCATCCTTGTCTGCTTGTTGCCAGCCTCATCTGCTCTATAATAGCTTCTCTTTTATGTCACCACATTGGCCTCTGTGAAAGGCCTGTTTGCTGAAGCTTTAAAACATGAATGTTTTTTTATAGCCTAAAGAAGATTCAGGTGAGGTCAGTTTAGATTATGAATAGGTCATATGCCATTTGTGGAGTGTGTTCCATGCAGCAAGGACTGTAGTTAAGTATTTTTACATATATTATTCAATTACATTACCCCCTGCCAACTCAATCACTGCAGAAGACTGTGAGGTTTGGAGAGGTTAAATAACAGGTACAATTCAAAGTCACCTTGCTAGTGAGAGGCGACGTCGGTGTTAGAGCCCCAACAGCCTGTTCAGTGTCCAGCTTAGTAGTTTAGTTTCATTTCTCTCGAAGGAGGTTTTGGTAAAACCCTTGAAACTGGAGCCTTAGCCAACCAACTACCTTTTCCTGGATTTGGTGTACAACTTTCTTTTTTAAACATTAATTTCTCTTTTGGCTTCTGCTACTTTCCCACTGCTTATTTCCTACTGTTTATTTCAGCTGTATTGTATCCTCTTGAAATATACTACTGAGCATCGAAGACGGAATAAGACCAAGACTAAGTTGTATATGACTTAAGTACAGACTAAAAAGTCTGTACTAATTTTTCATCTCTCAGGAAATGTTTCAGTTAGTCTCTAAACCAGTTTCCTTGTTCAGCATACATTTGAGTGTTTTGTCCCAAACAAGAACTGGGCGGTCAGAGACGGCCAGGACTGAGCATCTGCCCTAGTGCATGCTTGGGTTCAGGTGGGAAAGAGTGTACACTAGAGCAAACATCACGTAATACAATGCAAGCTGTAACATGGGTGGATGAAGGAGTAAGCAGCAAGTCTGGGATACTTCACAGAGGAGGTGATATTTGGTCCTGGATCTAAAGGATGAGTTGCAGTTGGTCTGTTAGAGGCAGTGAGGAAAAAAATTCTGAGCAGGAGAAGTGATTAGAAATAAAAGGGTTGAATGTAGAAAAGCTTTCTTTGTTTTGGATTCAATGTGAAGGGCTTGTGTAGATTTTGTGCCGTTCTTTTTTAGAAACCATTTTTTTTTCCCTAGAGATTTACCCACGTGATTTAGTATTTATATTTTTAAAGTTATTTTACTGAAAACTTAAAGAGTGTAGCTTCTCTTAACATAGTATTTCTAATCTCTGCAATACTATAAAGTAGTTTGGAAGGTTTCTCATTTTACAGATGAGAAAATGGCAACTCAGAAGTTATATGTCTCAGGAAGTATAAGAAACTTGTGCCAGAACCAGCTGGTTGAAAATCTTCTGTGTTCTTTGTTGTTGTTGTTGTTGTTGTTGTTGTTTTTGTTTTTTGGTTTTTTTTGGACAAGATGAGCCTTTTTTCACAGTCACCAGATGCTAATGTCAATTTCACCAGTATTTACTGAGAGGCCCTGTTCTAAGCCCAGGAATTCGGGTATCAACAAGACAGGGACCCTGCCCTCAAGCCCACAATGACCTCTTGAGTGACAGTCGAGGCTTCAGCCTGCTCTGTCGCTGCTTTCTGAAAACAGACTTGGAAAGTTCTGTTTTCCAGCTTTGAGAAATTCGTAATTTGAGTGATTCTAAGTATTCCTTTGTTCAACAAATTGTATTTAGCAAGCAGCTACTATAAGCCAGACATTCTACTAGTTCAGGTGATACATGATATGTAAGAGGTGGTCTCTGCCATGCTCAAGGGGAACAGAGACAGGGAGTTGATCATTATAATATAGCGTGGTCAATGAATTGGGGGAGAGAGACAGGGTGTTCCAGTAGGTCAGGGACCCTTGTCAGCTGTGGCGAAAAGCTTCCTCTCTAAGCAGGCCCAGAGGAATTGGTAGGCTCACCAGCATCGGAAGAACCCTCAGGACCTGGGATCCTGGGTCCACTAGTACTTGTGAATTGGGCCTGTGCCAGCTGCCCTTCGTCTTGGACTGATCTGCTTTCTTCTTCTTTGCACCAGGCTATGGGACACCATATGGTTACAGCACGGCTGCCCCTGCCTATGGTACGTACAGCGTCTTACCGCTTTCCCCATGAGTGACTGTCACAGCAACCCCAAGCACAGCTTGTATCTAGGGTTTCTTTAAATGAATTGGAGGCTCTCAGACCTATTCATCTAGTGACCCAACTTAAATTCCCTTTGAAAATGCCACAACCTTGTGGTTCTTGGTTTGGTTGGAGTTGCTCTTCTCTCTGCTTTGCCTGATTGAAGGACTGCTTGTTCTAATTGCCTGTTTCTGACCATACTGAAATTAAGTATTTTAAGTAGTTCTTCTTACAGCCAACTTATACTCCATTCAAAGGCTACTGAAGGGCCATACGCAGTTTCTAGCTTGGCTGCCTGCCAGTTATGCAGTTACTTTTAAGTTCCTGGTTTGAAACTGTGTGAACTGTGGCTGATTTAAGTTAGAGATAGGAAATGCTCACCTCAAATTTGTAACTGTCACTCTTTTCCATAAATTTCGCTGTAGAGGTGGAGTAAACAGGCCTTAGAGAGTTGGTTGGGGGCAGTGTTACCTCAGCGCTCACTGAGGAGGTCAGTAGCACATGTCAGAAAACCAGAGTGTCTCTTCTCCCCCCCAAAATAAAAAATAAAGTAGATGCAGAAGTGAACCTCAGTGGCCCTTTGGATAACTTTTGAATGAGGTTTATGTGGCAATGGAGGCAATAGGTTTGGAGTCAGTGATATGCTCTCGTAGACATCTTTCCAAACTCAGGTGCTACATGTTACAGAATCGGCCATCTGCAGGATGTTTGTCTTTGAGAGAAGAGAGCAAGCGTGTGTGTGTGTGTGTGAGGGAGCGTGCGTGCGTGTGTGTGATTCAGAGCGACCCCGGGCTGGGCCTGCATGTGCACGGAGAGGAAGCCCGAGTGTGTTGCTACTGTGGCGTTAGCCCTCTCCCTGAGCCGCAAGATTTCTCATTATGCTTTTTCTCTTCATGCATCAGCTTTTCCATTTTTGTTTGGATGAAAATCATGGGTCCTTAAGAAACTGCTAAACTGAAGCTTCATCTGATTTTATAGCAGCAGGAATAAGTAGAAGGTGAACAGTTTGATCACCTTCCCTGTTAAGATAGGCAATTTATATCCTGGAGGGATGCGGAGAAGCAGATAGGGTACAATATTTGGGTGAGTTTCCTGTAAGGCAAAGTGCAGAGTCTGCAGTTGTACCCTCTACCCAAATGTCTCCTCTGGCATGCTCTGGTTTGGTCAGAGTTCACTCAGTCTCCCCGTGTTCTCAGATACGAGGTGATTAGGAGCTGGGGACTCAGGCAAGAGTATGCTTTTACCCAGAATGTCCTTTAAATTCCAGTTCGCTAGCTCCTTTTGATTCGGTCATTGGCTTTTACCATTCAGCCAACTTCCGGATATCTTTACCACCTCATCCTTCCTGTGAATTTGGTCTGATCAGTTTGTCCAAATCCATTTGACTCAGTAGATTAATTGTAATATGTCGGTGCGAGCACCAGAGCATTTGCCTTCTGAGGTTGTTCTAACATTTTTTCAGTGTTTTTCTTTCAGACATAGTAAGTCACATATTCTTTAGTACAGGTTTGCTAGAGCTTTATTTTTTCCTTTAAAACACTTCTCTGTCTAGGTTCTAAGCTACATTCACCTTTTCCCTCAGTCTTTTTAATTTTTCTCTCTTGTTCCGCCCTCTCCTCTAACATCATACTTTCACCCTGCGGCCTCTGAGCCCCCACTTCAGAAGGCCCCTCTCTTCCATGTGCCATATAACTGACTTCCAAAGCTGGTGAAATTTGGTGCCCCCATTTTTCACATAAAAGATTTGGTTTTTAAATGTTACTGTGATGCCAGCCTACTAAAACGATGCTTTATTTTGGCTGTAAGGTAAATATGTCTTTTGGCCTTCGTAAAGCTGTTGCATGTGGGGTAATTTCCCTCTGATCATCTGGTGCTCTTGAATACCTGCTGTTGCTGCTTTGTGATTTCTCCGTAGGTTAAAGATTAGAATAGAAATAGAAGCAGATTTCAAATCCTACTTGAGTATGCAGAAGTTTGTGAGGCCACAAGAACTCATTAATTACAAAATTAAGGAAGTAATTAATCTTTCCAGATTTGCCATGCCAATATTGGCAGTAGCCATTAACAAGATACACGCCCGGTCACCGCTCCACTTGGAGCTGTCTTTCTGGGGAGCTGAGGTCTGCACAGAAAGATGTGCTTTGGATCTTGAAAGTCCCTGTTTCTCCTGTAACACGTCATGGGCCAAATTGAGAACCAATGTGGATTTCTAAAGTCACTGTAGGATATTAATCGGTAGCGTTGCTTTTGCTCTTTTAGAATTCATGGCAGCTCACTTGATATTGCTTTCTGAATATCATTCTTCTCGTGATGTAGCCATCTTAATTTTGAATGGAAAAAATATCAAAATATTAAGAGCAATTTCAAAATTGGAGGTCTGTGAGTGATTTGTGGGCCTCTTCCAAAATGGTACATGTTGACTGACTAATCTGGAAAAGGTTAATGATAATTATTGTAAGATTTTTTTTACCTGAAATTTTTATTGGATTATCAAACTTATTTGGAGTCCTCTCCGTTTCTTTTCTCTGTAGGTTTACCCAAGAGAATGGTTCTGTTACCCGTTATGAAATTCCCAACATATCCTGTTCCCCACTACTCATTCTTTTAGCAAATGACAGAAGCTAATTCCTATTGAACAACAATACAGTACAATACAGAATGTTAGAGGAAAAGCCTTTTTATCCTGCTTTCTTTGAACACATACTTGATCAAAATTATTTGTAAAGAACATCTTTCCTACTTTTTGATTTTAAAAAATGCAAATTTAGTTCTCTAAAACTTGAAAGCAAACAAAAAAGAAACTAGTTCTGTGAAACGGTACCTCATTTCCGGAAAATAACTTATACCAGCCCTTCTGTTGTAGGGAAATAAGTCTAGCAGTTCAAAGTTTAAGAGGAGTATCAGATTATGTAAAATTAAATTTGTGAAGGATGTATAGAGTCTCAAACACTGATCACAAATAAACTGCTTTGTTGTAACAGAGTACTGCCTGGTTCCTGACGCAGCCACCGATTCTTAGCTGATTGACATGTGTTTGCCCCAGGGCACTTTAACTTGGGCTGTAGTTATTTTTTTTTAATACAATAGAGACTTTTCATTTAAACTTTAACTTTGTAAATATTGAAGTGTGTAATTAAAGCCAATAAAATATGGGTTTGAATATTGTTTTAGCTTATTATTTTTGATATGTTTTGGTATCAAATTACAAGGAATTGAAAACTAATGATAACTTTGCCCTAGAAACCCATTCATTTGTAAGCCAAGTGCTAAAAGCAAGCAAAGGCGGTTGTTAGTCTGAGCCAGTCTACTCTGTAAGCCCTTTGTGCTCCTACTGTACGAGGGCCTCCCCACGATCAAGGTATATATTCTGTTGTCCGAGCATCGCTTATTAAAATGATGACACTACCCAGAGATGGGAAAGGAGGAATGTGATTATTTTAGTTTCCGAATTTCCAAGTTTTAAAAAATAATAAATTAATCAATCACCCTCTCTTGTTCTTGTGGCCTTCTTCACTCTGTAAGATACTTTGTTCACTCCCTGGCTTTTTTCATGCAGATAGAAGATTAGTAATTTTTCTGGGATTCATTGAAGGGTCTTCTTTTCCTCTTCAATTATATCAGAATCTAAAGCAGCAACAGGGTCCCCATAAAAACTTGCTCTTCGATTGTCCCAGTTCTTGTTGAGTGCTGCTGTGAAAAGTGACAGGTTTCAGCCATGGGTCAGCATTTATTTTTAAGACACCTCAGTGAGCTGGCGAGCAGTGACGGGTCGGTAACATTGTGCTGTTCTGTAAAGGGCGCGCACCTAAGTCTTCCACCTGCGCTCTCACCTCGTGCGGAAAGCCTATAATGTTACTAGAAGGTAATGGTTTTATTAAGGTGCTCACCCCCATGGAAGCGACAGCGTGGTCCCCTGTCGATAACTCCCAAGTCACTGTGTTTTAAAAATGCCGTTTCCAGTATGAATTAGCTTTCCTCTTCCCTCTTCAATTCTGATATTCAGAGCTGAGCATTGCCCATCGTCAGTGAGTGGGCTGCACAAAGTATGGCAAATTTATGTAGCAGATTTCTTTGGGACCACTAGATGAGAATGAAATAGGCAATTTGAAACAAATGTTAGTGTCACTTCTCAGATGTACATTTATTATACAATGGTTTGTTTGTTACTTCTGCTCCCTGACCTTTTGTCTTTATTAGTGGTGGGTGATAACTTTAATAAAACCTCATCATTTGCTAGAAATAGCTGTGAATTTATCATTCTCATCCTGTGCATTAATGGCTAGACACAAACAAGGCCCCATTTCAGCTGGGAGTTTTCATGTTTCATTGATTCGTTCTGCTGACCTATGGATGAAACGGAGCCATCACTGAGAAGAAAAAGCATGGCTGATAGTGTCCAGTTTTTATTAATTAAATATTTACAATCGTCCTCTTTGTTTTTGGAACACTATTAATTGGCAGCTGCAGCTGTATTGTATTTGAAATTGATCGTCAAATTTGCATTCCAAGTTGGAATCTCTCTGGAGATTTCTCTTTAGAAAATTCTTTTGAAGTAGCTGACTCAGCGTCATAGCTCAACCCCTCCGTAATGGCAAAAAAGGGAGCTGTGCTGTTTTCCAACATGATGGCAGTCATTTCAAATGGTTTCTACCAAGTCCTTTTTTTTTTTTTTAATTTTGTTGTTTGTTGGAAGTTACTAACCATGTTGTAAACCTGCCCAGTTGCTGCAAACTTTTACATTTCTCTGCTTTACTTAAAATAATTGAGCTGTCAGTCCTTTGTTAGAAGTGGTAACCATGCAAGTTCAACTGTTTAAATTTTGTAATGAATTAAGTGCCCCCCCGCCCTCCCCCTCCCTCCATTTTGTAATGAAAATTCCACTTACAGCTGAAAGAGCAGAGAAATATAAATGAAGCTCTTGGCTTCACCAAATTCTGTGAAATTAACATAAAGTTTTGCTTCTCTGCTCTTTTCCCCACTGTAGGTGGTTTTTTCATTGACAGCCCCTATTGCCAGCCTCTGAGCGTCGCACCATTTATTATTCACTTGGGCCCTCAAGATTTCTTCTCTGACTTCTAGAACCATCAGGTTGTCTGGCTTGAAATGGCAATTTCTATGTCTTGGTCTTAAGAGCATTGTGACCCCTTGAGGCTTTCCAGCTTTCAAATACACCACTCTGACACCTTCTTTTGGAAAGCAATGACTGAACCTTTTAAAGAAGAGCAATACTTTACTCAAAGCCACGGTGTCTGTTTTAAAACCTTTCCTTTGGAAACCTAGCAATATCTGTACTTAACCCCTCCCAACGTAGTCTCTTGTCAGGGAGTTTACAGACCAATGTAGAACTTAGAATTAGTGTGTGAGTTATGCTATCTTCTGACAGTTTTTAAACTTTTTTAGCACACAAATTGAATAGTTGCATTCCTGACTGCGTCAGTTAGCGCTATTATAATTTCTCAGAGATAGGGGTCCTCCTTGAAGCCATATTCTTTGCATGGGAGCTGGCACCCAGCCAGGGATGTGGCCTGCAGCCTGTTTCTTCAGGTTTCGGGAGCACCCCGTCTCTCGTGCAAGGCCATTGGTCCAGTAGATTCCCAACATACCTCATGCCGACTAGATGTAGCGCGTGGTGCAGTGAAGTGAGGGGTCCTGAAGTCATTTGCATTCGCTCAGATTGTTAACCTGGGGGACAAAACACTGGTAGATTTTGCTGGTATTAGCCTTTTCTTCTTTTTTAAAAATTTGGGTGAATGTTTGAAAATCATGAGTCAGTCACCGTTATTAATTGAAGAGCTGGGAATACCTCGTTAATGTATTTTTAAAACTGGTGTTGGACCCTCTGTGTATTTCAGGTTAATACTTTTAAGCAGTTTTCAGCACGTTTATCTCACTTTATTCTCGTTCTCCTCGGACCTTCGTAGCCATATCACTTGTATAAAATAGGCTGAGATATAGTGACTGTAAGCTGTGGTCTCAGTATACAAAGGTAAGCTCTTTTATTTTCTGATTAAAGAGAAAAGTAATTAAAAATCAATGAACACAGCATGCATATATGACAATCATATATGATGTATTTGATCTCTTAGGTCTTATGTCATCACATTACCTTAAAAATTTTTATGATCTAAATGTAAAATATTTTCAGCATTTGTTTTAATACCCTTGTGATTACTATTCAAGAGAGACATTTCACTTTGCTGAGTTGAGTGTGTGCGTGTGTGCGTGTGTTTGTGTGTGTGTGTGAAACTTACGATATAACATATATGTGAATTACACACCTGTACCTGTTTAAATAAAAGAATTCGGTGGTGGAAAGCGTTCACCTAAGAAGGTTTAATGTCAGGGCACTCTTGTGGCCAAAGTGCTAGAATTTCTTAAGCAGCGAGTTTGGTGACAGTGCTGGTGGGATCCATTTACGTGTAGCTGTTACACGGGCTGAGGATCGAAGTGCCAATTTCTCAAGGAGAGAAACTTCTCTGAGAAATGAAAATCTCTGATCTGTGTTGTATGCCCTAATACAACAGCAGTAAGAAGCCATAAAAAAAAAAAAGCAATAGAAAATGAAAAACCAAAATATTAAGGTAACTATGGTAAAATATATGATTGAGTTAACTATTCGTAGAACCAACTTTGGCAAGACTCAGAATGGTGAATACCTAGTCTGCAGAGACCAAATAGACTTAAGGCAACTCATCTATCTTTTCTAGGTTGGGTAGCTAGATGATTTATTTCCCACCATCATGATGTTCATTTCAAAGACGTGAGGTTTAGGCCAAATATTTTAATAAGGCTTTGCTGCATTTAGTGTGTCCCATATATGCACTTCGTATGTGTTAGATGGTCTGTGCTAAGGCTGTATTTTATATATAGAGATTAAAATGAGTTTTATGTTTTATATTTGTCTCTAAGTAGCAGATTTCTTTTTATTACTAACTTTGAAAGTTGCTGGAACAACTTTCTTTCCCATACAGAATCTGTATGTGTGTTAACTGTGGCTTTGGCATCTAGAAAGGTTGTATGAAGTCTAGCTAACTAGTACCAAGTACATTCCAGTCTTGATCAAACAGCCGAGTGCCTGTTATGTGCCAGGCCCTCCTCTGGGTATTAGAAAAGCAGAGACTCTACCCAGTGGGAGCACTTTAAGTCTGAGAGTCATCTTGTGGGTTGAATTGGGCCTATTATAAATATCCTAGGTTGGAGACAAATAATACGTTAGCAGTGTCAAAATATAATTAACTTATTTAAAATTTATTCATAAATTATTTAATAATACGGGCCTTCTGACATCGCTGAAATGGGCATTAGTTGGAAATTCACTCATTTTAAGTCTTTCCCTGGCAGTTTTGACAGCCTGAAACCAACTCCAGTTTATGTTCATGGTCTTCTGTCCAAGTCAGTGAACCGAATGAAACGAAGAACGAACACCCCAGTCCTTTTAAAGCTGTTTTTATAGTATAGTAAAGAATAAACTGGTTAATTTAAATACTGACCACATTTTTTTAATGACAAATGAGGTGAATTTTACTCTTATAATCAGTCATTTATCATAACAGTCCCTGTTTCTTAGCTCTCATTAATAACTGCAGTAGAGGTGAGTTTCTAGTAGTGAGTTAGGGGAATGAACTAAGGGGATCCCCCCCAGCAGTTAGATTTCTGGTGGTCTGGAGCCCCCCAGACCAGGGACATTAAGAGTGGTTAAAGCTGAACACCACGTGCTCTGTGAACAGTCTCCCCAGTGGGCCTGAGCCTGTGCCCACTTGGTGGGGGTGCGGGGGGAGTCTGTCTGAAGTCATCAGAATAAGAAAGTGCTTTGTCCACACTCACACTCTGTAAACGGTCTGATGCCATGCCACCAGTGTCCATAGATTTCCCAGTGTTACCGGGAGGCCTGGAAGGGAGATGAGCGGTACGTGAATAGCAGCCACAAACCAAGACACTGTCCCCCGCCGAGGTGAGTGTCAATATTGATGTGTTTCTCTCTAGCAGTTACTTACAGAGCATAGAGCTCATACTTCTTACATGAGTCCCTTCCTTTCCTAATAGCATCTTCCAGAAAGACAGTTTTAAGTCAGAAATTCAAGTTGAGTTAGTTTTGTAAGAATAGATATTCTTTCCCACATTATCATGTTAGGTGGGAACTAACAGCTTCCATTGATGCTTGAAGTGGTGATCTTTGGAGATTTTTAAAAACAGCACCATAATGCAAATTTGGTTATGTAAAGCCTTACAGCATGGCTAGAAATAGGGAGTAAAAACCATGTGGGAATCTGGGCCAAAGAATTTCTCCCCCTCCAGCAAATTCACGTGGGGCTTGGGAATTAGATGAGTTAACACAGTCATGTGCTTTGAATAGTACCTAGCGCATAGTAAGTACTGTTGACTGTGCTCACCCTGGTTGGCTGAGGTGACAGAGTACGTGAGGAGGCAAGGCTGTGCCGGCAGGTCGTTGGGAAGCAGATGTGTGGCCTGCTCGTGGGGCAGGTGCAGTGATTCCTTAGTGCCAACAGGTTTGAGGTGCTCCCGGGCTTTGGGAGAGGCCTGTCCTAGCATCTGAGGATTAGACAGGAAACATAAAGCACACACTTGGTGAAAACTAGAGTGGGGAGGTTGCTGCAGATTCATGCGGAATGAAAATGCTCACTCTTCTGCTGTGGTGGTGAACTCATTGGCCAGTCTGCTGCCAGAGCTTCATAAATACTTTCTTTGGAGTTTAAGTATGCTTAGAACTTTAGAACAGTGGAGCTTAGAATATCCACCTGCCGCTTCCAAGTTTCCTACCAGTGTGTTAATAAGAAAAAAGTGTGTGTTTGATTACAGCTGCCCCGGAACCCAACATTCAGAGCTCACCAGTGTTTGGCAGGTAGAAAGGAAGTCGTTATAAACTGCAGAAGGGAGGAGACTGGGGCATGCTTAGAAAGCTGAGATGCGGATGTTTCTTTGAACGGCGTTCCTGCGGCTCCTCTCTCCCCGCCTGCTGCAGCACTCAGGGTTGGGGATCTGCACTCATCACACAAGGCCTCCCTTTGCTTGTTAATTTTAGAAAAAATCTGTCCATCCCTCTGTCTATCTATCCATTTATCTATTTATCTAGACACGGTAAGTTGCTTCAGCGAAAGGAAAAATGGGTAGATGGTGAAATTGACGCTGTTGGCTTGAGTAACGATTATACATCTTCCTGTCCATTTCTGGCCAGCATGTGTCTGTGTAGACTTGAGAAGCCTAAGAGGCTTTTCTTAAACCTAAGAATTATTTGTATAACTAATGACCTGGCACAGATTACTCCATCAGCTGTGGCTGTTGGGTGGAATCATTGCGTCACTGAGCCACGGTTGAGGGCAGGCCCTCTTTTTTGCCTCAGCCAATCAGTTGTTAGTATCTTAATTACTTGGTCCTTCTCAGGAAGGTCTTGGTTTTTCTTGGCAGAACTTTGCCATTTCTACAAACAAACTGTGCTGCGTCTGCTAGTGGGTAGTGTGGAGATTGCCACCATCAGCCCAGACAGCTTGAGCAAGTCCAATTAGCATATCCTAGCTGGAGATGTGTGGTCCTGAGTCATCTTTTTTTTGCCACTTATGGCCTGCAGGAGGTAACAGGATCAGCCAGGCTGCTGTGAGGTCATTCCCTCAGCATTGCCTAGGAACCCGGTGTCTCTCTGCTTTCAGTTTCTCCTGCCTTGATCCTTTTATACAGTTTGGATGAATGTCTCTGCATTCAATTGTCAGCTAAATGTCTCAGGTAATTAACAGTAGTTTCAGTTTGTCATTTTGGGCTGTGTGCAGCAGTAGATTGAAGAAGCAGGAATGGAGGAAAGGAAAGAAAGATGCTAAAATTGATATCCTGTGTGTGCCAGGCACTTGGACAGCCCTATTAATTCACAAACAACCTCCTGGAGGTGATATTATCCCTATTTTACAAAAGAAAAAAGTGAAGCTCAGAGTTAAGTGCTGGAGTCAAGAATGAAACCCACCTCGGTTCAGTGCCAAAGCCTCTTTCCGCTATACCATGCTATGGAATAAAAATCTGGGAATGAAGGTGAGGGGCGCCTCGGTGGCAGGAAGGACGTATGCTGGCAGAGGGACGAGACGAATGAAGCCATAAGGGCCTGAACAACCAGCCAGGGGCCTTACAGGCTTACAAGCTGGGCCTAGATTCCTGTGTTGTAATCTAGGATCTGTCTTAAGGTCATTTCAGACCAAATGTACTGGCCTAAAATAGGGCTATTTTCTTTCAGACCAATTGAAAAAGATTGTTTAACAAACTAGCAAGATAGACTGGAAGACCAAGGTGTGGTTGTATAAACAGAGGAAGTTTTTGTATTTGAAGCTTGTTTTTCTGTTTGAAGATCAGTGAGAAATTGAGCTATGTTTTCATTTAGCTAATGCTTTCTGAGTGTACTCTGTCTGACCTGAGGTTGGTGACCGAGATGTCATAAAAGATTTGACCTAGACTCTGAAGGAAGGCTGGTGAGGCTTTGTCTCACTGGGTGAAAGGGAGAAGGCCATGGAGGGGCGGTGGCCCAGGGGTGCACATGGAGGGGGCACTGTCCCTGAGCCAGCACTAGGGGAGGTTAGGGAGGCCGGACAGCAGCGGCCTGTTCCGATTCCCAGGACCTTCCCCTCGACTGGGCTTCGGGGAGGCTCAGCCGGGGGTTAGGCAGCCCCCGTTCTAGGTTGGCCGTGCTTGGTAGCTTTAGGTCTCCAAATTACTGTGCACACGTCGCTGTGCCGAACCGGCCCGACGCCCTTCCCCAGCTCCTTCGCTAATGAATGCTGCCGGGTCTCCGCTGAGGGGCTGGTAGCTGTGGGAGTGGATGCAGCATCCTCTGTGGGGGAGGTTAGTCCTCCCTCACCCCGAGTCATCATCATCTTCCTTGGCAACTGGCCTTTTTATCTGAGCCACCTGCCAAAATCCTGGAGGGGAACAAGAGGAAGAAACCCTCTTTTGAACCCACGTTGTGCGAGATCTAGATCCATGTCCGGTGTGTGAGGGAGACTGAGCACCTGGCATTGTCGAAGGCGACCCTTAGCAAAGCCCTCTGCAGGCACCGTGCCGTCGCCTGCTCGAGCCGTCCAGTCTGCAGGAGGAGCAGTTCGCACATTGTTGTTCCCACCACACAGACAGGGATGAAGCCCAGAAACCACGCCAAACCACCCAGCTTGTTTGTGGCAAATGCTGTGGCCCCTAATTATTGAGTTTTTAACCACATGGAAGAAATAACATATCTTCTGCTGTTTTTAGAGTTAACAGAAGCCCTTTCTTAGTGATGAGATTTGGACTCTACCACAAATGTGAAATCTAGAAATTTTCTCCTTTTAGATATGAGGAAATGGAGGGAGGCTTAGACAGAATAACTTGCCCCAAATTATACAGCTAGTGAGTGGCCAGGCTCACCTATTCTCTTGGTGCGGTGCTTAATGCTGTGGTTTGTATCACCAGTCTAGACTGTTGCCTCTCCTGTTTCCCAGAACCTTTGCCAGGAATCCTCGCTATGATGTGTTCCACTTACCTTTCTTGGTTTGGAACAAACCAAGTGAAAACCAACGCACCTCTCATCTCCCCGATGCCCACGGGGAAAAGAATCTAGACATGAGGCTCATTCTCTCTGATTCTTTTGGAAGAACTCCTGGACAAAGTGACTGGTCAGCCTTGGGCCAAGCAGCCCGTTTCTTGTGTTTTTTTGTGTGCCAGTCCCACAGTTTCCACAGACCGCCTTTCTGTACTGTAACTGAACCCTGTAATAAAGTGCAAACCAGTAATTGCCACTGGGGAGACCAGGGTTGGACGGCGTGGGGAGGGGATGTGCTGCAGGAAGTGGGAGGCGTGCATTGTGTTCCGCAGCTTCCGAATTTTGGTTGTTGGCTGTCACCTGCTCCTGGCTGGGCTTTCATTATACACTCTAACCAAAGCGGTCACCCTCACAGTGACAATGTTTTCTCAGGCACTCTGATGCTGGTTTCTTGTTGGACCCTCCTATCATGTAGGTAGTCTCAGAAGTTGTTCAGCTTCCCAGCATCCTTCATGCCTGTGGAGGCTTCACGAAGGGAAATATGGTGGACATCATCCAGGAGGTGAAACACCTCTGCATGGTGGCACCTAGGAACTCAGGAAGGCTGAGAGCACTTCATAATGAGATCAGCGGAGGCTGGTGAAAGGGGCGGGTGACCTGGGG